>JASTWF010000772.1:0-198883 GCA_030390025.1 Squalus acanthias | reverse complement strand
TCGTTCGATCGAGTGTAATTTCCAATATGCATGAATGCACTCGTTCGAATCGTTCGTCCGCTCGAGCGTCCGTTCGTTCAATAAATTACCAATATTAATTTACTTTATCTTTTCAAACTCACCAACACTAAACAATAACCTCAAAGTAAATTCCTACATAACCACCAATACATCACCATGTGCAAATTCCCACAATCCTTATCGGAATATCAATTAAGCTTCAAGTAAACTGCTTTCAAACAGAAAACCTGAAACCTTCCCAACAAAACAATTAAATACCAGTTCTACGCCAGTCCTATTGGCAATCCATTAATGAATATCATTTGATGTTGTCGAACCATGTAAAGTCATATTCCTTGTCCACAGTCTTCAGCCCTTCCACGGAAAAAGAAGCCATTCACTTCCTGAAATCCCGTAAAAAAGACCGAACACTCAAATCTTCTTCTGCTTGCTGTTATCGCTCACAGGACCCAACCATCAAAGAATACTCATCATTCCTTACTGATATTACTTTGCTCTATCTTTTAATTTCCTTTTATTTTCCGTCTTTTAACCATTCACATTTTCCATCTTGTAACCACTCATGCGCCCCATTACAGATGGAAACAATTTGTCTTTCCTTCACCAATATGGCGACGCATAAACCGGTCCCATGACCAAGAAAAAGCCTCACAGCTGCCGCCAGGCAGAGCAGATGCTGGGCCGCTGGAACTCATTCAAGCCCAAAACCAACTTTCAGAACCAGTGCAGCAATGCTCACCAACCGCATCTCCCGACTCCACCTCTGCCGACCAGCCGCCCCACCCTGGGCCCCCACGCCTGGGGTTCTCCGTGCTGGCCACTCTCCTCCGGGTCTTCCACCTTGGGCCTTCTGCACCGGGCCCTCCTCACCGGCATTCCCCGCGAGCAGCCGGAATGTGGAGCAGCCCGTTCACACAGCACCGAATTAAGCCGAGTGGAAAATCTCACAGCCTTTCCTCCCCGGGCCCTCCGCACCGGCATTCCCCGCGAGCAGCCGGGGTGTGGAGCTCACCCGTTCACACAGCACCAAACTGAACTGAGAATCTTGCAGCCTGGGCTTGGATTTTGTCGTTGGGGCGGGCTGGGGTTGTGTTAGCCACCGTGAGCAATGAACATTGTTCAGTGCTCAATGCAAACCCAATAAATCCTTTCCATTCACTAATATTATCTATTCACTGATGTGGCGTTTCAATGGCGGGGCTTATACCCAGCATTCCCCGCGGGGGAGAATGTGCCGCACCCGGACTACAGGTGCCCAGTGCGCAGGCGCTGGACCGCCTAGTTTGGGCATGCGCGGTGCGTGTCATCTCAGAGGATGTTGCCTGTGGATCAGCTCCTGATTAATCCGTAAGAAGCGGCCAACGGAGCGGGGTAATGGACCGGCGAGTGGGCGGGGAGGCTTCATAAACAGCTAGTGCAGGCCGCAGACCCCGAATAATAACCTGAAGGTCCCGCGTTTGCAGCTTCGGGGCTTCTCCCGGTCGTAGGCCCAGGATAACGGCCGCCATCTTGATTCAGTGAGTAGCAAAGCGCATGCGCGGTCATCTTGGTGAGGAACAGAGTGGGCGGGGCTTCAGTGTCTGTTCCCAACCGGGTCCTAGTGCCCGGGGGAGTAAATCATTGGCCCAGAAATTGATCTCGCTCTGTTCCCGCGGGGGTAAGCCTTCCCCGCGATCTCTCACCTCGCTTGTGCTTTTTCAGATCCAGCTCGCACGAACTTGATGTTCCAGACATCAGCTGGGCAGTGCTTGCGTATCCCACCGGCGTAGTGAATTCGTGCGAGCTGTGGGATCACGTGACTCAGTTAGAGCCAATGGCAGCACACCATCTTCCATTTATAAGTTTTGATGTGGAGATGCCGGCGTTGGACTGGGGTGGACAAAAATGAGAAGTCGCACAACACCAGGTTATAGTCCAACAGATTTATTTAATTTTACAAGCTTTCGGAGCTGTCGCTCCTTCGTCAGGTAAGTTAGCAATGAGAGAATCTCCCAGAATTCACAATTTAAACCCAGACAAAATCTATTCACATTATTCGCTACAACAAAGAGCACAGCCAAGACAATGAGATGTGTCCCAGGGGGTCCAACGTGTCAAACCACCTGCTGGCTGCATATCCTGTCAATTTGTGTTCTTGTGTTAGCCTTTTTTAAAAAAAAGAAAAACCAAAAAAAAAAAACCAAAAAAACCACCTGGGAAGACCGGCCATTCAGCCTCGGATCTGCGGGTAAGCGTTCTCCAAGGCGGCCTTCGAGATACACGACAGCGCAAAATCATAGAGCAGAAACTGATAGCCAAGTTCCGCACTCATGAGGATGGCCTCAATCGCGATATCGGGTTCATGTCACGATACAGAACGTGACTTGACATCATGGCCGGTCTTCCCAGGTGTTTTTTTTTTTGGTTTTTCTTTTTTTTTAAAAAGGCTAACACAAGAACACAAATTGACAGGATATGCAGCCAGCAGGTGGTTTGACACGTTGGACCCCCTGGGACACATCTCATTGTCTTGGCTGTGCTCTTTGTTGTAGCGAATAATGTGAATAGATTTTGTCTGGGTTTAAATTGTGAATTCTGGAAGATTCTCTCATTGCTAACTTACCTGACGAAGGAGCGACAGCTCCGAAAGCTTGTAAAATTAAATAAATCTGTTGGACTATAACCTGGTGTTGTGCGACTTCTCATTTATAAGTTTCACAGACGTGCAGTGAAATCTATGAATCTTACACCCCCCCAAAATAACAGCTAAACCTCAATTAAATTTTTTTAAAAAACCATCACATTAATAAAATAAGTATAGTTAAATAAATTAACCATTTTAAATAAAAAATTAAATTTTTGAAAAAATTTAAAATCTTTTAAAAAGTTATAAAAATAAACTTACCTGTCTTTAAAGTCTCTAAAAAAGATATACCTGTAAAAAAAAATTCAAAAAAATACTTAATTCACTACTTACCTTGTTAAAAGTGGGTCTTACTCCTCCTTTTTACATTTCTAAAATCTTCAGTACTTACCTGCGCGTCCAAAGCATGAAGTGCACAGCGTGCGCGCAGCCTGTAGCGCGCACGCGATGCACCGAGGAACCGCCCCCTTTTCAAAAGAGCAATTGCCGGTTTTCAGCGCATGCGCAGGGCATGCAGAAAACCGGCAATTGCAGAGGGAATACGCGAGAGTACGCAGTGCGTACTCTCGCGTCGCGGATCAATTTCTGGGCCATTGACTCAGTTATTTGATTCAGACTCTCCACACTTCGGATTTCTCACCATCTCTCCTGAAGGAGCTGGTAAAAGCAGAGCACACGGTTAACATCCCACACAATTGTAACAGAAGAGCCCCAGAGCTGGGCCCCCCTGTACAGTCCAAGGATAGGAATCCCCATGTACAGTCCCAGGGTTAGAATCCCCATGAAATCCCCATGTACAGTCCCAGGGTTCGAATCCCCATGTACAGTCCCAGGGTTCGAATCCCCATGTACACTCCCAGGGTTAGAATCCCCATGTACAGTCCCAGGGTTGGAAACCCCATGTTCAGTCCCAGGGTTGGAATCCCCATGTACAGTCCCAGAGTTGGAATCCCCATGTACAGTCCCAGGGTTAGCATCCCCATGTACAGTCCCAGGGTTGGAATCCCCATGCACACTCCCAGTGTTGGAATCCCCATGTAAAGTCCCAGGGCTGGAATCCCCATGTACAGTCCCAGGGCTGGAATCCCCATGTACAGTCCTAGGGTTGGAATCCCCATATACAGTCCCAGGGTTGGAATCCCCATGTACAGTCCCAGGGTTGGAATCCCCATGTACAGTCCCAGGGTTAGAATCCCCATGTACAGTCCCAGGGTTAGAATCCCCTTGTACAGTCCCAGGGTTAGAATCCCCATGTACAGTCCCAGGGTTGGAATCCCCATGTACAGTCCCAGGGTTGGAATCCCCATGTACAGTCCCAGGGTTGGAATCCCCATGTACAGTCCCAGGGTTGGAATCCCCATGTACAGTCCCAGGGTTGGAATCCCCATGTACAGTCCCAGGGTCAGAATCCCCATGTACAGTCCCAGGGTTGGAATCCCTCAGCAACACCGAGTGCGGGTCTCGGGCCCCGAGTCAGAGCCGGCGGACGTGCGGCCAGGGCCCCGGCACCATTAACCCCAGGGTGCAGCACCTCCCCCAGACAAGAAACACAACAACTTGCATTTATACAGAAGAGGGAGCAATTCAGAGCCGGTTAGCATCAGGGTGGGCGGTGGATGTGGAACTCGCTCCCTGGACTCCTGTGTGGGGCTTTCTTGTTGCACCAGTTTGAGCTGGAGTGGAGAGGGGGGAGAAGCTGCTGGGTTTAACCCCCAGTACTTCTGAGCCCAGTGGGACCCAACAATTTCCAATGTGAGACTGTGAAGGGAGGTGGATTCTAGGGGAGATTAAGTTGCTAAACAGACCCTGTCCGTACAGTGGTAGGATTATCGTTTTCGAAACAAGTATTTCTGTAGAGGCTTTCAATCCATTTTATATATACAGATTTTTTTAATTCATTCGATGTGGGTGTCACTAGCAAGGCCAGCATATATTGCCAGTCCCCAGTTGCCCATTGAGAAGGTGATGCTGGGCCTTCTTCTTGAACCTCTGCAGTCCGTGTGGTGAAGGTACTCTCAGAATGCTGTTAGGTGAGGAGTTCCAGGATTTTCACCCAGCGACGATGTAGGAACGGCGATATATGCCCAAGTCAGGATAGTGTGTGACTTGGAGGAGAACTGGGAGGTGATGGTGTTCCCATGCACCTGCTGCCCTTGTCCTTCTAGGTGGTGGAGGTCGCGTGTTTGGGAGGTGCTGTCAAAGTTCTAGTCGAGTTGTAGATGTATAAAGTCGTTCTCCTTCACCCCTCCCCCTCCCACCTCGCTCTCTCTCCTCCCATAGAGGCCAGAGTCTTGTGTAGGCCCAGACCGGGTGGCGGGTTCCCTTCCCTGAAGGACATTAGTGAACCAGTTGGGTTTTTACGACTATCCGGCAGCTTTCATGGTCACTTTTTTCTAGTGCCGGCCCCACAAATTCCCAGATTCATTCAGCTCAATTTCACAACCTGCCTTTGTGTTTTTGTGGATTCTCTCTCACCCTCCCTTTTTCCTGTTTTAAATTAATTTTGCAGGGTGTTAGAAGGGGAGGATTTGCAGACGGGAAACTCAAACCAAACATCACTTCAAGATCTGACAGAGTCACTCAATTCATCAGGACCTTTGAGCATGGAAGCAGAAAGCACCGTTCAGAGCGGGGAGAAACCGTACACGTGTTCTGTGTGTGGACGAGGCTTCAGCCGATCCTCTGGCCTGTCGAGACACAAGCACAGTCAGACCGGGAAGAGGCCATTCCACTGCTCCGAGTGTGGGAAGGGATTCACTCAATCATCCCACCTGCTGCATCACCAGCGAGTTCACACTGGGGAGAGGCCGTTCACCTGCTCTGAGTGTGGGAAGGGATTCACTCAGTCATCCCACCTGCTGCATCACCAGCGAGTTCACACTGGGGAGAGGCCGTTCACCTGCTCTGAGTGTGGGAAGGGATTCACTCGGTCATCCGACCTGCTGGAACACCAGCGAGTTCATTCTGGGGAGAGGCCGTTCACCTGCTCTGAGTGTGGAAAGGGATTCACGTGTTCATCCAACCTGCTGAGACACCAGCGAGTTCACACCAGGGAGAGGCCGTTCACTTGCTCTGAGTGTGGGAAGGGATTCACTCGTTCATCCGACCTGCTGGAACACCAGCGAGTTCATTCTGGGGAGAGGCCGTTCACCTGCTCTGAGTGTGGAAAGGGATTCACGTGTTCATCCCACCTGCTGACACACCAGCGAGTTCACACTGGGGAGAGACCTTTTAAATGCCTGGACTGTGGAAAGTGCTGTAAAAGTTCCGGGGAACTGATGTGTCATCAACGTGTTCACACTGACGAGAGACCGTTCAGGTGCTCTCACTGCGGGACTGGGTTCAGGCAATCATCTCACCTCACTCTACACCAGCGCACTCACACCGGGGAGAGGCCGTTCACCTGCTCGGAGTGTGGGAAGGGATTCACTCGTTCATCCAGCCTGCTGACACACCAGCGAGTTCACACTGGGGAGAGACCGTTCACCTGCTCTGAGTGTGGGAAGGGATTCACTCAGTCATCCACCCTGCTGACACACCAGCGAGTTCATTCTGGGGAGAGACCGTTCACCTGCTCCGAGTGTGGGAAGGGATTCACTCGGTCATCCCACCTGCTGAGACACCAGCGAGTTCACACTGGGGAGAGGACGTTCACCTGCTCCGTGTGTGGAAAGGGATTCACTCGGTCATCCCACCTGCTGAAACACCAGCGAGTTCACACTGACGAGAGACCTTTTAAATGCCCGGACTGCGGGAAGTGCTATAAATGTTCCGGGGAACTGATGTGTCATCAACGTGTTCACACTGACGAGAGGCCATTCAGGTGCTCTCACTGCGGGACAGGGTTCATGCAATCATCTCACCTCACTGTACACCAGCGCACTCACACCGGGGAGAGGCCGTTCACTTGCTCTGAGTGTGGGAAGGGATTCACTGATTCCTCCAGCCTGCTGAGACACCAGCGAGTTCACAAGTGACTGCAGGGGTTGGATTCTGCTGTTATTGCTGCTGTTAATTACATCCTGAACTGAATCATATTCACACTGACAGTTGGGGTTTGTTTCTGCTGATGTTAATAACCCCTGTAACTGGGCTGGAGTTTAAATTTCTGGATATATATCAAATAAATCAGCTTTGCTTTTAACACATTGTTGTGGATTTTTGTCGTTCCCACCTGAGTGTTTAGCATCACCTGGCTGGAGCTCAGAAAGGACAATCTGGGGGAGGATCGTACGGCGGGAACAGAACTACAGCCTGGACACAGTCCTTCAGGGCCACACTGAGAGGGGCAAACGGCACTTTGGTCTTTCTCGTCTCTCTTCACTGAAAGGAAAGTTGCCGGGCAGATTAAGAACATAAGAAAAGATCATGAGAATTAGGAGCAGGAGTAGGTCACACGGCCCCTCGAGCCTGCTCTGCCATTCAATAAGATCATGGCTGATCATCCACCTCAACTCCACTTTCCCACCCGATCTCCATATCCCTTGATTCCCCCAGAGTCCAAAAATCTATCTATCTCAGCCTTGAATATACTCAAAGACTGAACATTCACAGCCCTCTGGGGCAGAGAATTCCAAAGATTCACAACACTCTCAGTGAAGAAATTCCTCCTCATCTCAATCTTAAATGGCCGACCCCTTATCCTGAGACTATGCCCCCCAGTTCTAGACACTCCAGCCAGGGGAAACAACCTCTCAGCATCTACCCTGTCAATCCCCTTCAGAATCTTGTATGTTTCAATGAGATCACCTCTCATTCTTCTAAACTCCAGAGAGTATCGGCCCATTCTACACAATCTCTCATCATAGGACAGCCCTCTCATCGCAGGAATCAATCTCGTGAACCTTCGTTGCACCGCCTCCAAGGCATGTATATCCTTCCTTAGATAAGGAGACCAAAACTGTGCACAGTACTCCAGGTGTGGTCACACCAAGGCCCTGTACAATTGTAGCAAGACTTCCTTACTCTTATACTCCAACCCCTTGCAATAAAGCCAACATGTCATTTGCCTTCCTTATTGCTTGCTGTACCTGCATGCTAGCTTTCTGTGTTTCTTGCACGAGGACACCCAAATCTCTCTGAACACCAACATTTGAAAGTTTCTCACCATTTAAAAAATATTCTGTTTTTCTATTCTTCCTACCAAAGTGAATAACCTCACATTTCCCTACATTATACTCCATCTGCCACCTTACTGCCCACTCACTTAGTCTATCTATATCCCTTTGCAGACCTATATCCCTTTAATCTTGAGGCTGATAAGGAATGTATCCCAGCCGCTCTCTTCCATGGGTCAGAGCTCCTGGGCACTGGAACAGAAGGCTCCTTTACAACTGTGATTAGAGTCAGGAAGAACAACGGTGAATGCTGGAAACGTGCTGTCAAATCAGAGATTGGTGTCAAACTGCGATCTGTTGCTGACTGAAAGTGAAACGGCAGGGTTAAGTTTCCAGTCTAAAAATGACTGGTAATTATTCCACGAAGATTTAATATGTGTGTGTGAGACAGTCCTGAGTCTACCATTTTAAGGCAGGTATTAGCTCATTTAAAATAAACCCATTTAAAATAAATTGGTTAAAGTCTGCATTAAAATAGCAGAGGGAGGAGTTCACAGGAGCCTGTTAACTGCTGGTACAATTATACAACAGACATTTGATCTCCAGATAAAGAAGGACCTGCAGCGTGTTTCCAGGAATTCCCTGTTTTATTGATGTGTGCGTGTTAGACACCAGGATAACTAAAAATCCACGACCCGGAACATCCACGGGGTGCGATCCCGACAGTTACTCTGGGATCACTCCCGCTGCGGAACTCCGGCACTGACCCTGCTGAAGGTTGTAGGCTCAGGGAGTGGGGCCTCCAGGAGTGGACTGTGAGAAAGCTGGGTTTCAGTATCCTGACACATATATGGTGACTAAGGAGCTGTCTGAGGTTTTATCCACCAGGATGAGATGAGATGGGATGATTGATTTATTTATTTAATGGTTTGAAGCATCGGTCTAGTCTTGTTAATAACTGTCAGAAGCTGTGTGCAATGTCTAATTGATGTGGGATTATGTGGGTAATATCTGTGTTGAAAGGACGGGGTGAACCTTGTAACAATCCCCCAGAGATGAGCTGGGATTGAGGGACAGGACTGAAGGTGAGCAATAGTGCCCTGCACTTTGTACTAATTAGTGACAGACTCTGTGACTTAAAGTTTACTAATTCACACTTGTGTTGTGCTGTGCCGATTGCTCCCAGTTTGTGAATGTTCAGGATTGTTTTTGCTGCAGTATTTTCTATTGAGCTTTGGCGGGACCCACTGATTGGGTGAGACAGAGCCTGGAACCGTGACCTCACAGCACCGCCGGATGGGCGGCCGCAGGGTCCTAATGCCCACCGGGTGAACCAGCTCTCAGCGGCTTCAGAGCAACAACTGAAAAGAGCCTCACAAAGTGTTTGCTGTGTGTGTGCAAAGCTCATCATTCTTAATGTGTGCAAATACATTCCACAGAGAGAAATCATTATCTTCAGCCATTATTGATCAGCATTTTATTTCCTTTATTCACAGTGTAACTTCAGAGCGTTGAATCCCTTTAACATTTATTGAGAACCCATTGTCTTGTGGGCTCTTGTTTAGAAAGTGATGTCACAATGACCATTCCGTTCCCAAGGTGAGCCTGTCTGTCCGCAGTATTCAGTGGGAAAGGGGATTAAATCACACCGAGGATAATGAGCAGCCACCCACCAGTCTCTGCACTTTATTGTCCAGTGATCACCTCACCATCACACAGAAGCTCCTGATATAAACCTCCAGTGGGCGATGGTTGGTGCAAGTGATGGTAAAAATGAAACTGTACCTGGACCTGACATCCCTCTACACTGTCCCCATCAAACACTCCCAGCGCAGGTACAGCACGGGTTAGATACAGAGTAAAGCTCCCTCTACACTGTCCCTTCAAACACTCCCAGGGCAGGTACAGCATAGGGTAGATACAGAGTAAAGCTCCCTCTACACTGTCCCCATCAAACATTCCCCGGACAGGTACAGCACGGGTTAGATACAGGGTAAAGCTCCCTCTACACTGTCCCATCAAACACTCCCAGGGCAGGTACAGCATAGGGTAGATACAGAGTAAAGCTCCCTCTACACTGTCCCCATCAAACACTCCCAGCGCAGGTACAGCACGGGTTCGATACAGAGTAAAGCTCCCTCTACACTTTCCCATCAAACACTCCCAGGGCAGGAACAGCACGGTTTAGATACAGAGTAAAGCTCCCTCAACACTGTCCCATCAAACATTCCCAGGGCAGATACAGCACAGGTTAGATACAGAGTAAAGCTCCCTCTACACTGTCCCCATCAAACACTCCCAGGGCAGGTACAGCACGGGTTAGATACAGAGTAAAGCTCCCTCTACACTGTCCCATCAAACATTACCAGCCCATAATGAGCAGGGCTCAGGGAGGTTGGTTGCTAGGCACTGCAGTGATGTCATAAAGCAGGGCCATTCAGCCCAGCTGGTCGTCTCCTTGTCCCTTTAAAGGTGGAGAGCGGAGACACCCTGTCTCAAAACACACCCCACCTGTTCATACTGAGAATCCCCGGGCAAGGCCCAAGGCCCAGAGTGTGACACCCCGGGCAAGGCCCAAGGCCCAGAGTGTGGACACACCCCGGGGGAAAAGAGGAGGAGAGCGGGGACACCCTGTCTCAAAACACACCCCACCTGTTCATACTGAGAATCCCCGGGCAAGGCCCAAGGCCCAGAGTGTGGACACACCCTGGGGGAAAGAGGAGGAGAGCGGAGACACCCTGTCTCAAAACACACCCCACCTGTTCATACTGAGAATCCCCGGGCAAGGTCCAAGGCCCAGAGTGTGGACACACCCCGGGGAGAGATGGTGCAGTGTGGGGGGTGAGGGAGGAGTCTGCTCATTCCCGGGGGAAGATCAGACAAAGTGCTTTGAGTGGTAGGTCCAGCAGTGAAACTGAAACCAAACCAAAGGGAACAAATGAAGATCCAATCCAAGGGAACAAGCACCGGGACAATGGGGAGAAACCACAACCGGCCCAAAGTTATTCAGTGAGCGAGCATCGCCTGCTTATTGTGAGAGAGCTCCACACTTGGACCATCCTTTGTGTGGAGAAGAGTTTCCAGCTTCTCTCCTGAAGGGCCTGGCTCGGATTTTAAGGTTCTGTCCCCTCGTCCCAGACTCCCCACCAGTGGAAAGAGTTTCTCTCTATCGACCCTCGCAATTGTTCCAAAATCCTCAAAACCTCAATCAAATCAGCCTCAACTTTCTATAATCCATGGAATACAAGCTTCATTTCTGTAAACTCTCAATAGTTTAACCCTTGGAGCCCTGGTAACATGCTGGTGAATCTCCACTGCACTCCTTCCAATGCCAATCTATTCTTTCTAAGGTGTGGGGCCCAGAACGGTCCACAGTGCTCCAGATGTGGTCTAACCAGGGCTCTGTACAGCTGGAGCAAAACTTCCTCCCCTCTATATTCTAGACCTCGAGTCATAAGCATTAACATTTCATCAGCCTTTTAGTTTATATTTATTTTAAAGACTCCCAGGGCAGGTACAGCACGGGTTAGATCCAGAGTAAAGCTCCCTCTACACTGTCCCATCAAACACTCCCAGGGCAGGGACAGCACGGGTTAGATACAGAGTAAAGCTCCCTCTACACTGTCCCATCAAACTCTCCCAGGGCAGGTACAGCACGGGTTAGATACAGAGTAAAGCTCCCTCTATACTGTCCCATCAAACAGTCCCAGGGCAGGTACAGCACGGGTTAAATACAGAGTAAAGCTCCCTCTGCACTGTCCCATCAAACACTCCCAGGGAAGGTACAGCATGGGTTAGATACAGAGTAAAGCTCCCACTACACTGTCCCATCAAACACTCTCAAGCTGTCAGGAGATGCATCAACGCCAGATTCATCAGCCGCACTCACAAGACAGTCCAGAATGTCACCCGAGCACAACGCAACGCCATCCACGCTCTCAAGACCAACCGCAACATTGTCATCAAACCAGCGGACAAAGGAGGAGCCATCGTCATACAGAACAGAACGGACTATTGTAAAGAAGCATACCGACAACTGGACAACCAGGAACACTACAGACAGCTACCCGCAGATCCGACCAAAGAACACACCCGCCAACTCAATAGACTGATCAAGACCTTCGATCCAGACCTTCAAAACATCCTACGCGCTCTCATCCCACGTACTCCCCGCGTGGGAGACTTCTACTGCCTCCCAAAGATACACAAAGCCAACACACCCGGACGTCCTATCGTATCAGGCAATGGAACCCTGTGTGAGAACCTCTCTGGATACGTCGAGGGCATTCTGAAACCCATCGTACAGGGAACCCCCAGCTTCTGTCGCGACACTACAGACTTCTTACAGAAACTCAGCACCCACGGACCAGTTGAACCAGGAACACTCCTTGCCACGATGGACGTATCGGCACTCTACACCAGTATCCCCCACGATGACGGCATCGCTGCAACAGCCTCAGTACTCAACATCAACAACAGCCAATCTCCAGACGCCATCCTACAACTCATCCGCTTCATCCTTGACCACAATGTCTTCACCTTCGACAACCATTTTTTTACCCAAACACACGGAACAGCCATGGGGACCAAATTCGCACCCCAATACGCCAACATCTTCATGCACAAGTTCGAGCAAGACTTCTTCGCTGCACAGGACCTCCAGCCAACGCTGTACACCAGATACATCGACGACATTTTCTTCCTTTGGACCCATGGCGAAGGATCACTGAAAAGACTACACGATAACATAAACAAGTTCCATCCCACCATCAAACTCACCATGGACTACTCCTCAGAATCGGTCTCATTCCTGGACACACGAATCTCCATCAAAGACGGACACCTCAGCACTTCACTCTACCGCAAGCCCACGGACAACCTCACGATGCTCCACTTCTCCAGCTTCCACCCTAACCATGTTAAAGAAGCCATCCCCTATGGACAAGCCCTGCGAATACACAGGATCTGCTCAGACGAGGAGGAACGCGATGGACACCTACGGACGCTGAAAAACGCCCTCGTAAGAACGGGATATGACGCTCGACTCATCGATCGACAGTTCCGACGGGCCACAGCGAAAAATCGCATAGACCTCCTCAGAAGGCAAACACGGGACACAACCAACAGGGTACCCTACGTCGTCCAGTACTTCCCCGGAGCGGAGAAACTACGCCATGTTCTTCGCAGCCTTCAACATGTCATCGATGACGACAAACACCTCGCTAAGGCCATCCCCACGCCTCCACTACTTGCCTTCAAACAGCCGCCTAACCTCAGAAGTACCATCGTTCGCAGCAAATTACCCAGCTTTCAGGATAACAGCGACCACGACACCACACAACCCTGCCATGGCAAACTCTGCAAGACATGCCAGATCATCAACACAGATACCACCATCACACGTGAGGACACTACCCACCAGGTACATGGTACATACTCATGTGACTCGGCCAACGTTGTCTACCTCATACGTTGCAGGAAAGAATGCACCGCGGCATGGTACATCGGCGAGACCATGCAGACACTGAGACAACGTATGAACGAGCACCGCGCAACAATCGCCAGGCAGGATTGTTACCTCCCAGTCGGGGAACACTTCAGCAGTCAAGGACATTCAGCCTCGGATCTGCGGGTAAGCGTTCTCCAAGGCAACCTTAGAAACACACGACAACGCAAAATCATCGAGCAGAAACTGATAGCCAAGTTCCGCACTCATGAAGACGGTCTCAATCGGGATCTTGGGTTTATGTCACGATACATGACGTGATCCGGACTCGAGTCGTCGTTAGCTTGTTCACAGATGTGATTCCCAGTAAAAAAGTAAAAATTTTCCCAGTAAAAAAGTAAAAATTTTAAAGCTTTTCGTTTTACATACAGCCGGCAGCTTTTGACACGTTAGAACCCCTGCGACTACACCTCATTGTCTCAGTTGTATCTTGCTATGTCTTTGATGTGGTACCTTCCTGGCTGACTTAATTAACTTTATCACACCTCGGCAGATAGTCAGGATGATTTAATTTAGTGGTCTGCAATTGTAAGGTACACATGCTTTGTTTTCTATCTATATATGCTTTGGCGATTCTGTATCTAATTTACTTCACCTGAGGAAGGAGCAATCGATAGCTCCGAAAGCTTGTGATTTCAAATAAAACTGTTGCACTATAACCTGGTGTTGTGCGACCTCTCAATTTTGTCCATCAAACACTCCCAGGGAAGGTACAGTACGGGGTTAGATACAGAGTAAAGCTCCCTCTACACTGTCCCATCAAACACTCCCAGGGCAGGTACAGCTCAGGTTACATACAGAGTAAAGCTCCCTTTATACTATCCCATCAAACACTCCCAGGGCAGGCACAGCACGGGTGAAATACAGAGTAAAGCTCGCTCTATACTGTCCCATCAAACACTCCTAGGGCAGGTACAGCACGGGTTAGGTACAGAGTAAAGCTCCCTCTGCAGTGTCCCATCAAACACTCCCAGGGAAGGTACAGCGTGGGTTACATACAGAGTAAAGCTCCCTCTACATTGTCCCATCAAACACACCTGGTGCAGGTACAGCATGGGTTAGATTTAAAGTAAAGCTCCTTCTACACTGTCCCATGAAACACTCCCAGGGCAGGTACAGCACGGGTTAAATACAGAGTAAAGCTCCCTCTACACTGTCCCATCATACAATCCCAGGGCAGCTACAGCACGGGTTAGATACATAGTAAAACTCGCTCTATACTGTCCCATCAAACATTCACAGGGCAGGTACAGCACGGATTAGATACAGAGTAAAGCTCCCTCTACACTGTCCCATCAAACACTCCCACGGGCAGGTACAGCACGGGTTTGATACAGAGTAAAGCCCCACTACACTGTCCCATCAAACACTCCCAGGACAGGTACAGCACGGATTAGATACAGAGTAAAGCTCCCTCGATACTGTCCCATCAAACACACCTGGTGCAGGTACAGCATGGGTTAGATTTAAAGTAAAGCTCCCCCTACACTGTCCCATCAAACACTCCCAGGGCAGGTACAGCACGGGTTAGATACAGAGTGAAGCTCGCTCTATACTGTCCCATCAAACACTCCTAGGGCAGGTACAGCACGGGTTAGATACAGAGTAAAGCTCCCTCTGCAGTGTCCCATCAAACACTCCCAGGGAAGGTACAGCGCGGGTTACATACAGAGTAAAGCTCCCTTTACACTATCCCATCAAAATCTCCCAGGGCCGGTACAGCACGGTTTGATTCAGAGTAAACCTCCCCCTACACTGTCCCATCAATCACTCCCAGGGCAGGTACAGCACAGGTTACATACAGAGTAAAGCTCCCTTTACACTATCCCATCAAACACTCCCAGGGCAGGTACAGCACGGGTTAGATACAGAGTAAAGCTCCCTCCACACTGTCCCTTCAAACTCTCCCAGGGCAGGTACAGCACGGGTTACATACAGAGTAAAGCTCCCTCTACATTGTCCCATCAAACACGCCTGGTGCAGGTACAGCATGGGTTAGATTTAAAGTAAAGCTCCCCCGACACTGTCCCATCAAAAACTCCCAGGGCAGGTACAGCACGGGTTAGATACATAGTAAAACTCGCTCTATATTGTCCCATCAAACACTCCCAGGGCAGGTACAGCACAGGTTACATACAGAGTAAAGCTCCCTTTACACTATCCCATCAAACACTCCCAGGGCTGGTACAGCACGGGTTAGATACAGAGAAAAGCTCCCTCTGTACTGTCCCATCAAACACTCCCAGGGCAGGTACAGCACGGGTTAGATACAGAGTAAAGCTCGCTCTGTACTGTCCCATCAAACACTCCTAGGGCAGGTACAGCACGGGTTGGACACAGAGTAAAGCTGCCTCTACACTGTCTCATCAAACACTCCCAGGGAAGGTACAGCGCGGGTTAAATACAGAGTAAAGCTCCCTCTACACTGTCCCATCAAACACTCCCAGGGCAGGTACAGCACGGGTTAGATACAGAGTAAAGCTCCTCTACACTGTCCCATCAAACACTCCTAGGGCAGGTACAGCACGGGTTAGATACAGAGTAAAGCTCCTCTACACTGTCTCATCAAACACTCCCAGGGAAGGTACAGCGCGGGTTAAATACAGAGTAAAGCTCCCTCTACACTGTCCCATCATACACTCCCAGGGCAGGTACAGCACGGATTAGATACAGAGTAAAGCTCCCTCTACACTGTCACATCAAACACTCCCACGGGCAGGTACAGCACGGGTTTGATACAGAGTAAAGCCCCGCTACACTGTCCCATCAAACACTCCCAGGACAGGTACAGCACGGATTAGATACAGAGTAAAGCTCCCTCTATACTGTCCCATCAAACACACCTGGTGCAGGTACAGCATGGGTTAGATTTAAAGTAAAGCTCCCCCTACACTGTCCCATCAAACACTCCCAGGGCAGGTACAGCACGGGTTAGATACAGAGTAAAGCTCGCTCTATACTGTCCATCAAACACTCCTAGGGCAGGTACAGCACGGGTTAGATACAGAGTAAAGCTCCCTCTGCAGTGTCCCATCAAACACTCCCAGGGAAGGTACAGCGCGGGTTAGATACAGAGTAAAGCTCCCTCCACACTGTCCCTTCAAACTCTCCCAGGGCAGGTACAGCACGGGTTGGACACAGAGTAAAGCTGCCTCTACACTGTCTCATCAAACACTCCCAGGGAAGGTACAGCGCGGGATAAATAGAGAGTAAAGCTCCCTCTGTACTGTCCCATCAAACACTCCCAGGGCAGGTACAGCACGGGTTAGATACAGAGTAAAGCTCGCTCTGTACTGTCCCATCAAACACTCCTAGGGCAGGTACAGCACGGGTTGGACACAGAGTAAAGCTGCCTCTACACTGTCTCATCAAACACTCCCAGGGAAGGTACAGCGTGGGTTAAATACAGAGTAAAGCTCCCTCTACACTGTCCCATCAAACACTCCCACGGGCAGGTACAGCACGGGTTTGATACAGAGTAAAGCCTCGCTACACTGTCCCATCAAACACTCCCAGGACAGGTACAGCACGGATTAGATACAGAGTAAAGCTCCCTCTATACTGTCCCATCAAACACACCTGGTGCAGGTACAGCATGGGTTAGATTTAAAGTAAAGCTCCCCCTACACTGTCCCATCAAACACTCCCAGGGCAGGTACAGCACGGGTTAGATACAGAGTAAAGCTCGCTCTATACTGTCCCATCAAACACTCCTAGGGCAGGTACAGCACGGGTTAGATACAGAGTAAAGCTCCCTCTGCAGTGTCCCATCAAACACTCCCAGGGAAGGTACAGCGCGGGTTAGATACAGAGTAAAGCTCCCTCCACACTGTCCCTTCAAACTCTCCCAGGGCAGGTACAGCACGGGTTACATACAGAGTAAAGCTCCCTCTACATTGTCCCATCAAACACGCCTTGTGCAGGTACAGCATGGGTTCGATTTAAAGTAAAGCTCCCCCGACACTGTCCCATTAAAAACTCCCAGGGCAGGTACAGCACGGGTTAGATACATAGTAAAACTTGCTCTATACTGTCCCATCAAACACTCCCAGGGCAGGTACAGTCAAACACACCCAGGACAGGTACAGCACGTGTTAGATTTAGAGTAAAGCTCCCCCAACACTGTCCCATCAAACACTCCAAGGGCAGATACAGCGCGGGTTAGATACAGAGTAAAGCTCCCTCTGTACTGTCCCACCAAACACTCCCAGGGTTGGTACAGCACGGGTTAGATACAGAGTAAAGCTCCCTCTACACTGTCCCATCAAACACTCCCAGGGCAGGTACAGCTCAGGTTACATACAGAGTAAAGCTCCCTTTATACTATCCCATCAAACACTCCCAGGGCAGGCACAGCACGGGTGAAATACAGAGTAAAGCTCGCTCTATACTGTCCCATCAAACACTCCTAGGGCAGGTACAGCACGGGTTAGGTACAGAGTAAAGCTCCCTCTGCAGTGTCCCATCAAACACTCCCAGGGAAGGTACAGCGTGGGTTACATACAGAGTAAAGCTCCCTCTACATTGTCCCATCAAACACACCTGGTGCAGGTACAGCATGGGTTAGATTTAAAGTAAAGCTCCTTCTACACTGTCCCATGAAACACTCCCAGGGTAGGTACAGTACGGGGTTAAATACAGAGTAAAGCTCCCTCTACACTGTCCCATCATACACTCCCAGGGCAGCTACAGCACGGGTTAGATACATAGTAAAACTCGCTCTATACTGTCCCATCAAACATTCACAGGGCAGGTACAGCACGGATTAGATACAGAGTAAAGCTCCCTCTACACTGTCCCATCAAACACTCCCACGGGCAGGTACAGCACGGGTTTGATACAGAGTAAAGCCCCACTACACTGTCCCATCAAACACTCCCAGGACAGGTACAGCACGGATTAGATACAGAGTAAAGCTCCCTCGATACTGTCCCATCAAACACACCTGGTGCAGGTACAGCATGGGTTAGATTTAAAGTAAAGCTCCCCCTACACTGTCCCATCAAACACTCCCAGGGCAGGTACAGCACGGGTTAGATACAGAGTGAAGCTCGCTCTATACTGTCCCATCAAACACTCCTAGGGCAGGTACAGCACGGGTTAGATACAGAGTGAAGCTCGCTCTATACTGTCCCATCAAACACTCCTAGGGCAGGTACAGCGCGGGTTACATACAGAGTAAAGCTCCCTTTACACTATCCCATCAAAATCTCCCAGGGCCGGTACAGCACGGTTTGATTCAGAGTAAACCTCCCCCTACACTGTCCCATCAATCACTCCCAGGGCAGGTACAGCACAGGTTACATACAGAGTAAAGCTCCCTTTACACTATCCCATCAAACACTCCCAGGGCAGGTACAGCACGGGTTAGATACAGAGTAAAGCTCCCTCCACACTGTCCCTTCAAACTCTCCCAGGGCAGGTACAGCACGGGTTACATACAGAGTAAAGCTCCCTCTACATTGTCCCATCAAACACGCCTGGTGCAGGTACAGCATGGGTTAGATTTAAAGTAAAGCTCCCCCGACACTGTCCCATCAAAAACTCCCAGGGCAGGTACAGCACGGGTTAGATACATAGTAAAACTCGCTCTATATTGTCCCATCAAACACTCCCAGGGCAGGTACAGCACAGGTTACATACAGAGTAAAGCTCCCTTTACACTATCCCATCAAACACTCCCAGGGCTGGTACAGCACGGGTTAGATACAGAGAAAAGCTCCCTCTGTACTGTCCCATCAAACACTCCTAGGGCAGGTACAGCACGGGTTGGACACACAGTAAAGCTGCCTCTACACTGTCTCATCAAACACTCCCAGGGAAGGTACAGCGCGGGTTAAATACAGAGTAACGCTCCCTCTACACTGTCCCATCATACACTCCCAGGGCAGTTACAGCACGGGTTAGATACAGAGTAAAGCTCCCTCTACACTGTCCCATCAAACACTCCCACGGGCAGGTACAGCACGGGTTTGATACAGAGTAAAGCCCCGCTACACTGTCCCATCAAACACTCCCAGGACAGGTACAGCACGGGTGAGATACAGAGTAAAGCTCCCTCTATACTGTCCCATCAAACACACCTGGTGCAGGTACAGCATGGGTTAGATTTAAAGTAAAGCTCCCCCTACACTGTCCCATCAAACACTCCCAGGGCAGGTACAGCACGGGTTAGATACAGAGTAAAGCTCGCTCTATACTGTCCCATCAAACACTCCTAGGGCAGCTACAGCACGGGTTAGATACAGAGTAAAGCTCCCTGTGCAGTGTCCCATCAAACACTCCCAGGGAAGGTACAGCGCGGGTTAGATACAGAGTAAAGCTCCCTCCACACTGTCCCTTCAAACTCTCCCAGGGCAGGTACAGCACGGGTTGGACACAGAGTAAAGCTGCCTCTACACTGTCTCATCAAACACTCCCAGGGAAGGTACAGCGCGGGATAAATACAGAGTAAAGCTCCCCCGACACTGTCCCATTAAAAACTCCCAGGGCAGGTACAGCACGGGTTAGATACATAGTTAAAACTTGCTCTATACTGTCCCATCAAACACTCCCTGGGCAGGTACAGCACAGGTTACATACAGAGTAAAGCTCCCTTTGCACTATCCCATCTAAACACTCCCAGGGCAGGTACAGCACGGGTTAGATACAGAGAAAGCTCCCTCTGTACTGTCCATCAAACACTCCCAGGGCAGGTAACAGCACGGGTTAGATACAGAGTAAAGCTGCCTCTACACTGTCCCATCAAACTCTCCCAGGGCAGGTACAACACGGGTTAGATACAGAGTAAAGCTCTCTTCTACACTGTCCCACGAAACACTCCCAGGGTAGGTTCAGTACGGGGTTAGATACAGAGTAAAGCTCCCTTTACACTCTCTCATCAAACACTCCCAGGGCAGGTACAGCACGGGTTAGATACAGAGTAAAGCTCCCTCTGCAGTGTCCCATCAAACACTCCCAGGGAAGGTACAGCGCGGGTTAGATACAGAGTAAAGCTCCCTCCACACTGTCCCTTCAAACTCTCCCAGGGCAGGTACAGCACGGGTTACATACAGAGTAAAGCTCCCTCTACATTGTCCCATCAAACACGCCTGGTGCAGGTACAGCATGGGTTAGATTTAAAGTAAAGCTCCCCCGACACTGTCCCATTAAAAACTCCCAGGGCAGGTACAGCACGGGTTAGATACATAGTAAAACTTGCTCTATACTGTCCCATCAAACACTCCCAGGGCAGGTACAGCACAGGTTACATACAGAGTAAAGCTCCCTTTGCACTATCCCATCAAACACTCCCAGGGCAGGTACAGCACGGGTTAGATACAGAGAAAAGCTCCCTCTGTACTGTCCCATCAAACACTCCCAGGGCAGGTACAGCACGGGTTAGATACAGAGTAAAGCTGCCTCTACACTGTCCCATCAAACTCTCCCAGGGCAGGTACAACACGGGTTAGATACAGAGTAAAGCTCCTTCTACACTGTCCCACGAAACACTCCCAGGGTAGGTACAGTACGGGGTTAGATACAGAGTAAAGCTCCCTTTATACTATCCCATCAAACACTCCCAGGGCAGGCACAGCACGGGTGAAATACAGAGTAAAGCTCGCTCTATACTGTCCCATCAAACACTCCTAGGGCAGGTACAGCACGGGTTAGGTACAGAGTAAAGCTCCCTCTGCAGTGTCCCATCAAACACTCCCAGGGAAGGTACAGCGTGGGTTACATACAGAGTAAAGCTCCCTCTACATTGTCCCATCAAACACACCTGGTGCAGGTACAGCATGGGTTAGATTTAAAGTAAAGCTCCTTCTACACTGTCCCATGAAACACTCCCAGGGCAGGTACAGCACAGGTTAAATACAGAGTAAAGCTCCCTCTACACTGTCCCATCATACAATCCCAGGGCAGCTACAGCACGGGTTAGATACATAGTAAAACTCGCTCTATACTGTCCCATCAAACATTCACAGGGCAGGTACAGCACGGATTAGATACAGAGTAAAGCTCCCTCTACACTGTCCCATCAAACACTCCCACGGGCAGGTACAGCACGGGTTTGATACAGAGTAAAGCCCCACTACACTGTCCCATCAAACACTCCCAGGACAGGTACAGCACGGATTAGATACAGAGTAAAGCTCCCTCGATACTGTCCCATCAAACACACCTGGTGCAGGTACAGCATGGGTTAGATTTAAAGTAAAGCTCCCCCTACACTGTCCCATCAAACACTCCCAGGGCAGGTACAGCACGGGTTAGATACAGAGTGAAGCTCGCTCTATACTGTCCCATCAAACACTCCTAGGGCAGGTACAGCACGGGTTAGATACAGAGTAAAGCTCCCTCTGCAGTGTCCCATCAAACACTCCCAGGGAAGGTACAGCGCGGGTTACATACAGAGTAAAGCTCCCTTTACACTATCCCATCAAAATCTCCCAGGGCCGGTACAGCACGGTTTGATTCAGAGTAAACCTCCCCCTACACTGTCCCATCAATCACTCCCAGGGCAGGTACAGCACAGGTTACATACAGAGTAAAGCTCCCTTTACACTATCCCATCAAACACTCCCAGGGCAGGTACAGCACGGGTTACATACAGAGTAAAGCTCCCTCCACACTGTCCCTTCAAACTCTCCCAGGGCAGGTACAGCACGGGTTACATACAGAGTAAAGCTCCCTCTACATTGTCCCATCAAACACGCCTGGTGCAGGTACAGCATGGGTTAGATTTAAAGTAAAGCTCCCCCGACACTGTCCCATCAAAAACTCCCAGGGCAGGTACAGCACGGGTTAGATACATAGTAAAACTCGCTCTATATTGTCCCATCAAACACTCCCAGGGCAGGTACAGCACAGGTTACATACAGAGTAAAGCTCCCTTTACACTATCCCATCAAACACTCCCAGGGCTGGTACAGCACGGGTTAGATACAGAGAAAAGCTCCCTCTGTACTGTCCCATCAAACACTCCCAGGGCAGGTACAGCACGGGTTAGATACAGAGTAAAGCTCGCTCTGTACTGTCCCATCAAACACGCCTAGGGCAGGTACAGCACGGGTTGGACACAGAGTAAAGCTGCCTCTACACTGTCTCATCAAACACTCCCAGGGAAGGTACAGCGCGGGATAAATACAGAGTAAAGCTCCCTCTGTACTGTCCCATCAAACACTCCCAGGGCAGGTACAGCACGGGTTAGATACAGAGTAAAGCTCGCTCTGTACTGTCCCATCAAACACTCCTAGGGCAGGTACAGCACGGGTTGGACACAGAGTAAAGCTGCCTCTACACTGTCTCATCAAACACTCCCAGGGAAGGTACAGCGCGGGTTAAATACAGAGTAAAGCTCCCTCTACACTGTCCCATCATACACTCCCAGGGCAGGTACAGCACGGATTAGATACAGAGTAAAGCTCCCTCTACACTGTCCCATCAAACACTCCCACGGGCAGGTACAGCACGGATTAGATACAGAGTAAAGCTCCCTCTATACTGTCCCATCAAACACACCTGGTGCAGGTACAGCATGGGTTAGATTTAAAGTAAAGCTCCCCCTACACTGTCCCATCAAACACTCCCAGGGCAGGTACAGCACGGGTTAGATACAGAGTAAAACTTGCTCTATACTGTCCCATCAAACACTCCCAGGGCAGGTACAGCACAGGTTACATACAGAGTAAAGCTCCCTTTGCACTATCCCATCAAACACTCCCAGGGCAGGTACAGCACGGGTTAGATACAGAGTAAAGCTCCCTCTGTACTGTCCCACCAAACACTCCCAGGGTTGGTACAGCACGGGTTAGATACAGAGTAAAGCTCGCTCTACACTGTCCCATCAAACACTCCTTGGACAGGAACAGCACGGGTTAAATACAGAGTAAAGCTCCCTCTGCACTGTCCCATCAAACACTCCCAGGGAAGGTACAGCGCGGGTTACATACAGAGTAAAGCTCCCTTTACACTATCCCATCAAACACTCCCAGGGCCGGTACAGCATGGGTTAGATTTAAATTAAAGCTCCCCCTACACTGTCCCATCAAACACACCTGGGGCAGGTACAGCATGGGTTAGATTTAAAGTAAAGCTCCCCCTACACTGTCCCATCAAAAACTCCCAGGGCACGTACAGCACGGGTTAGATACAGAGTAAAGCTCCCTTTGCACTATCCCATCAAACACTCCCAGGGCAGGTGCAGCACGGGTTAGATACAGAGTAAAGCTCCCTTTACACTATCCCATCAAACACTCCCAGGGCACGTACAGCATGGGTTAGATTTAAAGTAAAGCTCCCCCTACACTGTCCCATCAAAAACTCCCAGGGCACGTACAGCACGGGTTAGATACAGAGTAAAGCTCCCTTTACACTATCCCATCAAACACTCCCAGGGCAGGTGCAGCACGGGTTAGATACAGAGTAAAGCTCCCTTTACACTATCCCATCAAACACTCCCAGGGCACGTACAGCACGGGTTAGATACAGAGTAAAGCTCCCTTTACACTATCCCATCAAACACTCCCAGGGCAGGTACAGCACGGGTTAGATACAGGAGTAAAGCTCCCTCTACACTGTCCCATCAAACTCTCCCAGGGCAGGTACAGCATGTGTTAGATACAGAGTAAAGCTCCCTATACACTGTCCCATCAAACATTCCCAGGGTAGGTACAGCATGGGTTAGATACAGAGTAAAGCTCGCTCTATACTGTCCCATCAAACACTCCCAGGGTATGTACAGTACGGGGTTAGATACAGAGTAAAGCTCCCTTTACACTCTCTCATCAAACACTCCCAGGGCAGGTATAGCATGGGTTAAATACAGAGTAAAGCTCCCTTTACACTATCCCATCAAACACTCCCAGGGCAGGTACACGGACATGTTACCATTATCTTCGCTTGATACAAATCTATTTAGTCTCCTCTGATCTTGGAGACATCAAATATCGACACACTGTGTTATTTGAAATAGCAAAATATTATTTACAGGGGTTTTTACATCAGCAGAAACAAACTCCAACTGTCAGAATGAACATGGTTCAGTTCAGGATGTGATTAACAGCAGAATCTAACCCCTGCTGTCACTTGTGAACTCGCTGGTGTCTCAGCAGGGTGGATGACTGAACGAATCCCTTCCTACATACGGAACAGGTGAACGGTCTCTCCCCAGTGTGAACTCGCTGGTGTGTCAGCAGGTGGGATGACTGAGTGAATCCCTTCCCACACATGGAGCAGGTGAACGGTCTCTCTCCAGTGTGAACTCGCTGGTGTGTCAGCAGCTGGGATGATGGAGTGAAACCCTTCCCACACAGGGAGCAGGTGAACGGCCACTCCCCAGTGTGAACTCGCTGGTGTGTCAGAAGATCCCTTGTGCTTTTAAAGCTCTTCTCACAGTCAGAACATTTAAAAGGTCTCTTATCAGTGTGAACGTGTTGGTGTGAAGTGAGGCTGGAGGAGTTAGTGAATCCCTTCCCACACACAGAGCAGGTGAACGGCCTCTCCCCAGTGTGAAGTCGCTGGTGTGTCAGCAGGTGGGATGACCGAGCGAATCTGTTCCCACACTCAGAGCAGGTGAACAGTCTCTCCCCAGTGTGACTGCGTTGATGAGCTTCCAGCTGGGATGGGTAATTGAATCCCTGCCCACATTCCCCACATTTCCACGGTTTCTCCATGGTGCGGGTGTCCTTGTGTCTCTCCAGGTTGGACGATCAGTTGAAGCCTTGTCCACACACAGAACTCGTGTACGGTTTCTCCCCGCTGTGAATGGTGCAATGTTTTTTCAGACTGTGTAACTGGTTAAAGCTCTTTCCACAGGCAGTGCACTGGAACACTCTCACTCGGGTGTGTGTGTCTCAGTGCTTTTCCAGTCACACTGATGTTTGAAATCTTTTCCCACAGACAGAACAGACAAACATTTCTCCTTCCACATTCAAAGGCCGATGATATTTAGGTCCTGATGAATGGACTGACTCTGTCAGATCTTAAAATGATGTTTGGTTTGAGTTTCCTGTCTGTAAATCCTCCCCTTCTCACAGCCTGTAAAAGGAGTTTACAAAAGACATCACTAAGTAGAGGATAGAAATTCAGAACAGACAATTCTAGTTTCTATGGAACATTCGTTCCTCTCTTGTTCCCCCAAAGCTGTAAATCTCCGTCCCACACTCTCCCTCCTCCCTGTGCTAAAATCCAAACCCATCGCACCATCTCCAACACACTGAAGGTGCTGACTCTGGCTGGGTCCAGTTCTACACTCACTGGTTCCCCTCCCTCTCCTCCCCTGAAGGTGCTGACTCTGGCTGGGTTCAGTTCTACACTCACTGGTTCCCCTCCCTCTCCTCCCCTGAAGGTGCTGACTCTGGCTGGGTTCAGTTCTACACTCACTGGTTCCCCTCCCTCTCCTCCCCTGAAGGTGCTGACTCTGGCTGGGTTCAGTTCAACACTCACTGGTTCCTCTCTCTCCACCCCTGAAGGTGCTGACTCTGGCTGGGTTCAGTTCTACACTCACTGGTTCCCCTCTCTCTCCTCCCCTGAAGGTGCTGACTCTGGCTGGGTTCAGTTCACTCACTGGTTCCCCCCCCTCTCCTCCCCTGAAGGTGCTGACTCTGGCTGGGTTCAGTTCCACACTCACTGGTTCCCCTCCCTCTCCTCCCCTGAAGGTGCTGACTCTGGCTGGGTTCAGTTCCACACTCACTGGTTCCCCTCTCTCTCCTCCCCTGAAGGTGCTGAGTCTGGCTGGGTTCTGTTCACTCACTGGGACCCTGAAGCCACGTCCCCTAGTGGCGACTTTACAAGGATGGCCACGCATGCGCTCTACCGCATGATGAAGCAAGATGGCGACGCAAAAACACACAGCGCTCCTTTACAAAGATGGCCGCCGTTAACCCGGGCCTGTTCCGGGAAAAAAGCCTCCGAGCTACAAACGCGGAACCTGTAGGTTCTCATTCGGGGCTTGCGGCCTACACCAGGTGTTTAGGAAGCTCATCCGCCGGGCGCGTTACCTCCCTGCGCCCCGCTGATTCGTAATCGGAGCAAAAATCGCGACTCCGACCTTTCAGCGCTTCCGCACTCGCCAGGCGCTGATCACAGTGACACTGCGCATGCTCCAAATGGAGGCGGGTACTGCGCCTGCGCACTGGGCTCCTCCAGTGTGAATGGGGCACATTCGCCCCCGCGGGGCATGCTGGGGAACATTGAAAGCCCCAATTAGTGAATGGAGAATGAGTTTCTGTGATCCCATTGAGAGAAAATTCATCAATAATTCACACAGAAACCACAGTGCACGGGCACTCTGCCATGGTTCAGTCCTGGATGTGATTAATAACAGAATCCAAACCCCTGCAGTCACCTGTGAACTCACTGGAGTCTCAGCAGGTGGGGTGAATTTCTTCACCCCACAGGATATTGAATCAGCCTCTCTCCAGTATCAATGCGCTGATCGTGCATCAGCTGCTTTGAACTTTGAAAGCTTTTCTCACAGTCAGAGTATTTAAAGCAACTGTTCTCAATGTGGACACTCTGGAGTGTCAACAGTTGGGAGAACGGAGTGAATCCCTTCCCACACGTGAAGTATCTAAACGGTCTCTCTCCAGTGTGACTGTGCTGGTGTGTCAGTAAATGGGATGGTCGATAGAATCCCTTTCCACATACAGAGCAGTGAACGGATTCTCCCCATTACGAACATGTCCGTGTGCTAATAGGTGAGATGAGTGAGTGAATCTCTTTCCACACTCAGCTGGTGAATGGCCTTTGAAAGCTTTTCATCCTCTCCCAGACCTTCTCTTTTGTTCTTTACTCCCCTCCCCACTTTCTCTGCCCCTTTGCAAAAGAACCATAGGTGACACGAGGGAAAACTTAAACACAACGAGTGTTTAGGATCTGGAATGCACTGCCTGATAGGCTGGTGGATACAGATTCAATAGTAGCCTTCAAAAGGGAATTGGAGAAATACTTGAAGGAGAAAACATTGCAGGGGTTTGGGGAATGAGCAGGGGAGTGGGACTAACTGGATTGCTCTTCGAAAGAGCCGGCACAGACTCGATGGGCAGAATAGCCTCCTTCTGTGTGGTACTATTCAATGATTGTATGACAATCTCTTTCTATTTTAATATTGCTGATGTTATTGTCGACAGCACATCCCACAGCTGGAATCTGAGCATCACCCACAGGAGTGTAGACTGATGTGAAACCATCTTTAACGGTCTACTGACTCCTGACGTAGCTGGAAAAGCTTTTGCTATAATTACCACAATTGGGCACCATCAGCTTTTCCAAAGATCTCTGAGCTTCTCTAATGGCTGCTTTCCTCTCCCTCATTGTGGGTGATATTTCTCCCTATTCTCCTGTAAACTGAATCCATCTTGATCTGAACTGGGTTCAATGTGAGACAGTTCGGGGAGTCAGGCATCATTCACCCCTAGACCTACACTGACAGGTTAAACCCCAGACAGCTCCTTAGTAAAGATTCCTCTGGTTCCTCACCATATATGTGTCAGGATACTGAAACCCAGCTTTCTCACAGTCCACTCCTGGAGGCCCCACTCCCTGAGCCTACAACCTTCAGCAGGGTCAGTGCTGGAGTTCCGCAGCGGGAGTGATCCCAGAGTAACTGTCGGGATCGCACCCCGTGGATGTTCCGGGTCATGTATTTTTAGTTATCCTGGTGTCTAACACGCACACATCAATAAAACAGGGAATTCCTGGAAACACGCTGCAGGTCCTTCTTTATCTGGAGATCAAATGTCTGTTGTATAATTGTACCAGCAGTTAACAGGCTCCTGTGAACTCCTCCCTCTGCGATTTTAATGCAGACTTCAACCAATTAATTTTAAATGGGTTTATTTTAAATGAGCGAACACCTGCCTTAAAATGGTAGACTCAGGACTGTCTCACACACACATATTAAATCTTCGTGGAATAATTACCAGTCATTTTTAGACTGGAAACTTAACCCTGCCGTTTCACTTTCAGTCAGTAACAGATCGCAGTTTGACATCAATCTCTGATTTGACAGCACGTTTCCAGCATTCACCGTTGTTCTTCCTGACTCTCAACACAGTTGAAAAGGAGCCTTCTGTTCCGTGCCCAGGAGCTCTGACCAGTGGAAGAGAGCGGCTGGGACACATTCCTTACAGGCCTCAAGATTAAAGGGATATAGGTCTGCAAAGGGATATAGATAGACTAAGTGAGTGGGCAGTAAGGTGGCAGATGGAGTATAATGTAGGGAAATGTGAGGTTATTCACTTTGGTAGGAAGAATAGGAAAACAGAATTATTTGTTAAATGGTTAGAAACTTTCAAATGTTGGTGTTGAGAGAGATTTGGGTGTCCTCGTGCAAGAAACACAGAAAGCTAGCATGCAGGTACAGCAAGCAATAAGGAAGGCAAATGGCATGTTGGCCTTTATTGCAAGGGGTTGGAGTATAAGAGTAAGGAAGTCTTGCTACAATTGTACAGGGCCTTGGTGAGACCACACCTGGAGTACTGTGCACAGTTTTGGTCTCTTTATCTAAGGAAGGATATACATGCCTTGGAGGCGGTGCAACGAAGGTTCACAAGATTGATTCCTGGGATGAGAGGGCTGTCCTATGATGAGAGATTGTGTATAATGGGCCTATACTCTCTGGAGTTTAGAAGAATGAGAGGTGATCTCATTGAAACATACAAGATTCTGAAGGAGATTGACAGGGTAGATGCTGAGAGGTTGTTTCCCCTGGCTGGAGTGTCTAGAACTAGGGGGGCATAGTCTCAGGATAAGGGGTCGGCCATTTAAGACTGAGATGAGGAGGAATTTCTTCACTGAGAGTGTTGTGAATCTTTGGAATTCTCTGCCCCAGAGGGCTGTGAATGTTCAGTCTTTGAGTATATTCAAGGCTGAGATAGATAGATTTTTGGACTCTGGGGGAATCAAGGGATATGGAGACCGGGTGGGAAAGTGGAGTTGAGGTCGATGATCAGCCATGATCTTATTGAATGGCGGAGCAGGCTCGAGGGGCCGTGTGACCTTAATCTGCCCGGCAACTTTCCTTTCAGTGAAGAGAGGCGAGAAAGACCAAAGTGCCGTTTGCCCCTCTCAGTGTGGCCCTGAAGGACTGTGTCCAGGCTGTAGTTCTGTTCCCGCCGTACGATCCTCCCCCCAGATTGTCCTTTCTGAGCTCCAGCCAGGTGATGCTAAACACTCAGGTGGGAACGACAAAAATCCACAACAATGTGTTTAAAGCAAAGCTGATTTATTTGATATATATCCAGAAATTTAAACTCCAGCCCAGTTACAGGGGTTATTAACATCAGCAGAAACAAACCCCAGCTATCAGTGTGAATATGATTCAGTTCAGGATGTAATTAACAGCAGCAAAAACAGCAGAATCCAACACCTGCAGTCACTTGTGAACTCGCTGGTGTCTCAGCAGGGTGGATGACCGACTGAATCCCTTCCCACACTCAGAGCAAGTGAACGGCCTCTCCCCAGTGTGAACTCGCTGGTGTGTCAGCAGGCTGGATGACTGAGTGAATCCCTTCCCACGCTCAGAGCAAGTGAACGGCCTCTCCCCAGTGTGAACTCGCTGGTGTCTCAGCAGGCTGGAAGAATCAGTGAATCCCTTCCCACACTCAGAGCAAGTGAACGGCCTCTCCCCGGTGTGAGTGCGCTGGTGTACAGTGAGGTGAGATGATTGCATGAACCCAGTCCCGCAGTGAGAGCACCTGAACGGCCTCTCGTCAGTGTGAACACGTTGATGACACATCAGTTCCCCGGAACATTTATAGCACTTTCCACAGTCCAGGCATTTAAAAGGTTTCTCGTCAGTGTGAACTCGCTGGTGTGTCAGCAGGTGGGATGACTGAGTGAATCCCTTCCCACACTCAGAGCAGGTGAACGGCCTCTCCCCAGTGTGAACTCGCTGGTGATGCAGCAGGTGGGATGATTGAGTGAATCCCTTCCCACACTCGGAGCAGGGGAATGGCCTCTTCCCGGTCTGACTGTGCTTGTGTCTCGACAGGCCAGAGGATCGGCTGAAGCCTCGTCCACACACAGAACATGTGTACGGTTTCTCCCCGCTCTGAACGGTGCTTTCTGCTTCCATGTTCAAAGGTCCTGATGAATCGAGTGACTCTGTCAGATCTTGAAGTGATGTTTGGTTTGAGTTTCCCGTCTGCAAATCCTCCCCTTCAAACAGCCTGTAAAATGAATTTAAAACAGGAAAAAGGGAGGGTGAGAGAACCCACAAAAACACAAAGGCAGGTTGTGAAATTGAGCTGAATGAATCTGGGAATTTGTGGGGCCGGCACCAGAAAAAAGTGACCATGAAAGCTGCCGGATAGTCGTAAAAACCCAACTGGTTCACTAATGTCCTTCAGGGAAGGGAACCCGCCACCCGGTCTGGGCCTACACAAGACTCTGGCCTCCATGGGAGGAGAGAGAGCGAGGTGGGAGGGGGAGGGGTGAAGGAGAGCGACTTTATACATCTGCAACTCGACCAGAACTTTGACAGCACCTCCCAAACACGCGACCTCCACCACCTAGAAGGACAAGGGCAGCAGGTGCATGGGAACACCATCACCTCCCAGTTCCCCTCCAAGTCACACACTATCCTGACTTGGGCATATATCGCCGTTCCTACATCGTCGCTGGGTGAAAATCCTGGAACTCCTCACCTAACAGCATTCTGAGAGTACCTTCATCACAGGGACTGCAGAGGTTCAAGAAGAAGGCCCAGCATCACCTTCTCAACGGGCAACTGGGGACTGGCAATATATGCTGGCCTTGCTAGTGACACCCACATAGAATGAATTAAAAAAATCTGTATATATAAAATGGATTGAAAGCCTCTACAGAAATACTTGTTCCTAAAATGACAATCTTTTACACTGTACGGACAGTGTCTGTTTAGCAACTTAATCTCCCCTAGAATCCACCTCCCTTCACAGTCCCACATTGGAAATTGTTGGGTCCCACTGGGCTCAGAAGTACTGGGGGTTAAACCCAGCAGCTTCTCCCCCCTCTCCACTCCAGCTCAAACTGATGCAACAAGAAAGCCCAACACAGGAGGCCAGGGAGCGAGTTCCACATCCACCGCCCACCCTGATGCTAACCGGCTCTGAATTGCTCCCTCTGCTGTATAAATGCAAGTTGTTGTATTTCTTGTCTGGGGGAGGTGCTGCACCCTGGGGTTAATGGTGCCGGGGCCCTGGCCGCAGGTGCGCCGGCTCTGACTCGGGGCCTGAGACCCGCACTCGGTGTTGCTGAGGGATTCTAACCCTGGGACTGTACATGGGGATTCCAACCCTGGGCCTGTACATGGGGATTCCAACCCTGGGACTGTACATGGGGATTCCAACCCTGGGACTGTACATGGGGATTCTAACCCTGGGACTGTACATGGGATTCTAACCCTGGGACTGTACATGAGGATTCTAACCCTGGGACTGTACATGAGGATTCTAACCCTGGGACTGTACATGGGGATTCTAACCCTGGGACTGTACATGGGGATTCTAACCCCGGGACTGTACATGGGTATTCTAACCCTGGGACTGTACATGGGGATTCCAACCCTGGGGCTGTACATGGGGATTCCAACCCTGGGGCTGTACATGGGGATTCCAACCCTGGGACTGTACATGGGGATTCCAACCCTGGGACTGTACATGGGGATTCAACCCTGGGACTGTACATGGGGATTCCAACCCTGGGACTGTACATGGGGATTCCAGCCCTGGGACTGTACATGGGGATTCCAACCCTGGGACTGTACATGGGGATTCTAACCCTGGGACTGTACATGGGGATTCCAGCCCTGGGACTGTACATGGGGATTCCAACCCTGGGACTGTACATGGGGATTCTAACCCTGGGACTGTACATGGGGATTCCAACCCTGGGACTGTACATGGGGATTCTAACCCTGGGACTGTACATGGGGATTCCAACACTGGGACTGCACATGGGGATTCTAACCCTGGGACTGTACATGGGGATTCTAACCCTGGGACTGTACATGGGGATTCTAAACCTGGGACTGTACATGGGGATTCCAGCCCTGGGACTGTACATGGGGATTCCAACCCTGGGACTGTACATGGGGATTCTAACCCTGGGACTGTACATGGGAATTCTAACCCTGGTTCTGAACATGGGGATTCCAGCCCTGGGACTGTACATGGGGATTCCAACCCTGGGACTGTACATGGGGATTCTAACCCTGGGACTGTACATGGGGATTCCAGCCCTGGGACTGTACATGGGGATTCCAACCCTGGGACTGTACATGGGGATTCTAACCCTGGGGCTGTACATGGGGATTCCAACCCTGGGACTGTACATGGGGATTCTAACCCTGGGTCTGAACATGGGGATTCTAACCCTGGGACTGTACATGGGGATTCCAACCCTGGGACTGTACATGGGGATTCTAACCCTGGGACTGTACATGGGGATTCTAACCCTGGTTCTGAACATGGGGATTCCAGCCCTGGGACTGTACATGGGGATTCCAACCCTGGGACTGTACATGGGGATTCTAACCCTGGGGCTGTACATGGGGATTCCAACCCTGGGACTGTACATGGGGATTCTAACCCTGGGTCTGAACATGGGTATTCTAACCCTGGGACTGTACATGGGGATTCTAACCCTGGGACTGTACATGGGGATTCTAACCCTGGGACTGTACATGGGGATTCTAACCCTGGGAATGTACATGGGGATTCTAACCCTGGTTCTGAACATGGGGATTCCAGCCCTGGGACTGTACATGGGGATTCTAACCCTGGGACTGTACATGGGGATTCTAACCCTGGGACTGTACATGGGGATTCTAACCCTGGGACTGTACATGGGGATTCTAACCCTGGGACTGTACATGGGGATTCTAACCCTGGGTCTGAACATGGGGATTCTAACCCTGGGACTGTGTACATGGGGATTCTAACCCCGGGACTGTACATGGGGATTCTAACCCTGGGACTGTACATGGGGATTCCAGCCCTGGGACTGTACATGGGGATTCTAACCCTGGGACTGTACATGGGGATTCTAACCCTGGGACTGTACATGGGGATTCCAGCCCTGGGACTGTACATGGGGATTCCAACACTGGGACTGTACATGGAGATTCTAACCCTGGGACTGTACATGGGGATTCTAACCCTGGGACTGTACATGGGGATTCCAACCCTGGGACTGTACATGGGGATTCTAACCCTGGGACTGTACATGGGGATTCTAACCCTGGGACTGTACATGGGGATTCTAACCCTGGGACTGTACATGGGGATTCTAACCCTGGGACTGTACATGGGAATTCCAATCCTGGGACTGTACATGGGGATTCCCACCCTGGGACTGTACATGGGGATTCTAACACTGGGACTGTCGAAGGGGATTCTAACACTGGGACTGTAGAAGAGGGGCCCAGGTCTAGGGCTCTTCTGTTACAATTGTGTGGGATGTTAACCGTATGCTTTGCTTTTACCAGTGCCTTCAGGAGAGATGGTGAGAAATCTGAAGTGTGGAGAGTTTGAATCAAATACCAGATGGCTTGCATCCCTGGTTGCTAAGGGAATTGGGGAAGGAGATAGTGGAAGGGCTTGCCATAATTTTCCAATCTTCCCTAGTGGCAAATGTGACACCATTGTTGAAGAAAGGGTGTAAGGACAATCCAAGTAACTGCAGGCCGGTCAGTTTAACACAGTGTAGGGTAAAGTTTTAGAAACAATAATCTAGGAAAAAAATTAACGGGCATTTGGAGAGGTTGAAGCTAATTAAGGAAAGCCAACACGGGTTTGTAAAAGGCAGATCGTGTTTGACTAATCTAATTGAATTTTTTGATCCAGTAACAGGGAGGATTGATGAAGGGAATGCAGTGGATGTTGTCTACATGGATTTTCAGAAGGCGTTTGACAAAGTACCACATAGAAGGATTGTTAACAAAATGGAGGCTCATGGAATAGGTGGGTCAGTGGCAGCTTGGATAAGGAATTGGCTTAAGGACAGAAAACAGCGAGTTGTGGTAAATGGCTGTTTTTCAGACTGGAGGATGGTAGACAGTGGTGTTCCCCAAGGGTCAGTGCTGGGACCACTGCTTTTTTTGATATATATAAATGACCTGGATATTGGAATACAGAGTAGAATTTCTAAATTTGCCGATGACACCAAACTTGGGGGTGTGGCAAACAGTGATGATGATATCAATCGACTGTAACAGGACATAGAAAGGCTAGCAGAATGGGAAGACAAGTGGCAGATGGAATTTAATACAGAGACGTGTGAGGTGATGTATTTTGGCAGAAGGAACAGGGAGAGGCAATATACTCTTAATGGCACAGTTATAAAGAGTGTGCAGGGACAGAGGGACCTGGGAGGTAATGTGCATAGGTCCCTGAAGGTGGCAGGACATATTGAGAGAGTGGTTAACAAAGCATATGGGATCTTGGGCTTCATAAATAGAGGTATGGAGTACAAAAGTAGAGAAGTTATGCTGAACCTTTATAAAGTGCTGGTTAGGCCACAACTGGAGTATTGCGTCACCACATTTCGGAAGGATGTGAAGGCCCTTGAAAGGGTGCAGAGGAGATTTACCAGAATGGTTCTGGGGATGGAGGATCTTAGCTACAAGGGCAGGTTGGAGAAGTTGGATTTGTTTTCATTTGAGCAAAGGAGGTTGAGGGGTGATTTGATAGAGGTGTACAAGATTATGACGGGTTTGGATAGGCTAGACGGGGAAAGGCTGTTCCCACTAGTTGATGGTACAAGGATGAGGGGACACAGATTTAGGTTTTGGGCAAGAGATACAGGGGGATGTGAGGAAAAAAAATTTACACAGCGAGTGGGGAGGACCTGGAACTCACTGCCGATGGAAGTGGTGGAAGCGGAGACACTCAATGTTTTCAAGGGGAGACTGGATAGGCACTTGAGGGAAATAAACTTGCAGGGCTACGGGGAGAGAGCAGGGGAATGAGATTGAATGGATTGCTGTACAGAGAGCCGGCACTGACTCGATGGGCCGAATGGCCTCCTCTGTGCCGTCATGACTGTATAAAGGTGCTGACTCTGGCTGGGTTCAGTTCCACACTCACTGGTTCCCCTTTCTCTCCTCCCCTGAAGGTGCTGACGCTGGCTGGGTTCAGTTCTACACTCACTGGTTCCCCTTTCTCTTCTCCCCTGAATGTGCTGACTCTGGCTGGGTTCAGTTCTACACTCACTGGTTCCCCTCCCTCTCCTCCCCTGAAGGTGCTGACTCTGGCTGGATTCAGTTAACTCACTGGTTCCCCTCCCTCTCCTCTACTGAAGGTGCTGACTCTGGCTGGGTTCAGTTCTACACTCACTGGTTCCCCTCCCTCTCCTCCCCTGAAGGTGCTGACTCTGGCTGGGTTCAGTTCTACACTCACTGGTTCCCCTCCCTCTCCTCCCCTGAAGGTGCTGACTCTGGCTGGGTTCAGTTCTACACTCACTGGTTCCCCTCCCTCTCCTCCCCTGAAGGTGCTGACTCTGGCTGGGTTCAGTTCCATACTCACTGGTTCCCCTCCCTCTCCTCCTCTGAAGGTGCTGACTCTGGCTGGGTTCAGGTCTACACTCACTGGTTCTCCTCCCCTGAAGGTGCTGACTCTGGCTGGGTTCAGTTCTACACTCACTGATTCCCCTCCCTCTCCTCCCCTGAAGGTGCTGACTCTGGCTGGGTTCAGTTCCATACTCACTGGTTCCCCTCCCTCTCCTCCCCTGAAGGTGCTGACTCTGACTGGGTTCAGTTCCACACTCAGTGGTTCCCCTCCCTCTCCTCCCCTGAAGGTGCTGACTCTGACTGGGTTCAGTTCTACACTCACTGGTTCCCCTCCCTCTCCTCCCTTGAAGGTGTTGACTCTGACTGGGTTCAGTTCTACACTCACTGGTTCCCCTCCCTCTCCTCCCCTGAAGGTGCTGACTCTGACTGGGTTCAGTTCTACACTCACTGGTTCCCCTCCCTCTCCTCCCCTGAAGGTGCTGACTCTGGCTGGGTTCAGTTCTACACTCACTGGTTCCCCTCCCTCTCCTCCCCTGAAGGTGCTGACTCTGGCTGGGTTCAGTTGTACACTCACTGGTTCCCCTCCCTCTCCTCCCCTGAAGGTGCTGACTCTGGCTGGGTTCAGTTCTACACTCACTGGTTCTCCTCCCCTGAAGGTGCTGACTCTGACTGGGTTCAGTTCTACACTCACTGGTTCCCCTCCCTCTCCTCCCAAGAAGGTGCTGACTCTGGCTGGGTTCAGTTCCACACTCACTGGTTCCCCTCCCTCTCCTCCCCTGAAGGTGCTGACTCTGACTGGGTTCAGTTCTACACTCACTGGTTCCCCTCCCTCTCCTCCCCTGAAGGTGCTGACTCTGGCTGGGTTCAGTTTCATACTCACTGGTTCTCCTCCCTCTCCTCCCCTGAAGGTGCTGACTTTGGCTGGGTTCAGTTCCATACTCACTGGTTCCCCTCCCTCTCCTCCCCTGAAAGTGCTGACTCTGGCTGGGTTCAGTTCTGCACTCACTGGTTCCCCTCCCTCTCCCCCCCTGAAGGTGCTGACTCTGGCTGGGTTCAGTTCTACACTCACTGGTTCCCCTCCCTCTCCTCCCCTGAAGGTGCTGACTCTGACTGGGTTCAGTTCTACACTCACTGGTTCCCCTCCCTCTCCTCCCCTCCCCTGAAGGTGCTGACTCTGACTAGGTTCAGTTCTACACTCACTGGTTCCCCTCCCTCTCCTCCCCTGAAGGTGCTGACTCTGGCTGGGTTCAGTTCTTCATTCAGTGGTTCCCCTCCCTCTCCTCCCCTGAAGGTGCTGACTCTGGCTGGGTTCAGTTCTACATTCACTGGTTCCCCTTCCTCTCCTCCCCTGAAGGTGCTGACTCTGGCTGGGTTCAGTTCCACACTCACTGGTTCTCCTCCCCTGTAGGTGCTGACTCTGGCTGGGTTCAGTTCTACACTCACTGGTTCCCCTCCCTGTCCTCCCCTGAGGGTGCTGACTCTGGCTGGGTTCAGTTCTACACTCACTGGTTCCCCTTCTCTTCTCCCCTGAATGTGCTGACTCTGGCTGGGTTCAGTTCTACACTCACTGGTTCCCCTCCCTCTCCTCCCCTGAAGGTGCTGACTCTGGCTGGATTCAGTTAACTCACTGGTTCCCCTCCCTCTCCTCTACTGAAGGTGCTGACTCTGGCTGGGTTCAGTTCTACACTCACTGGTTCCCCTCCCTCTCCTCCCCTGAAGGTGCTGACTCTGGCTGGGTTCAGTTCTACACTCACTGGTTCCCCTCCCTCTCCTCCCCTGAAGGTGCTGACTCTGGCTGGGTTCAGTTCTACACTCACTGGTTCCCCTCCCTCTCCTCCCCTGAAGGTGCTGACTCTGGCTGGGTTCAGTTGTACACTCACTGGTTCCCCTCCCTCTCCTCCCCTGAAGGTGCTGACTCTGGCTGGGTTCAGTTCTACACTCACTGGTTCTCCTCCCCTGAAGGTGCTGACTCTGACTGGGTTCAGTTCTACACTCACTGGTTCCCCTCCCTCTCCTCCCAAGAAGGTGCTGACTCTGGCTGGGTTCAGTTCCACACTCACTGGTTCCCCTCCCTCTCCTCCCCTGAAGGTGCTGACTCTGACTGGGTTCAGTTCTACACTCACTGGTTCCCCTCCCTCTCCTCCCCTGAAGGTGCTGACTCTGGCTGGGTTCAGTTTCATACTCACTGGTTCCCCTCCCTCTCCTCCCCTGAAGGTGCTGACTTTGGCTGGGTTCAGTTCCATACTCACTGGTTCCCCTCCCTCTCCTCCCCTGAAGGTGCTGACTCTGGCTGGGTTCAGTTCTGCACTCACTGGTTCCCCTCCCTCTCCCCCCCTGAAGGTGCTGACTCTGGCTGGGTTCAGTTCTACACTCACTGGTTCCCCTCCCTCTCCTCCCCTGAAGGTGCTGACTCTGACTGGGTTCAGTTCTACACTCACTGGTTCCCCTCCCTCTCCTCCCCTCCCCTGAAGGTGCTGACTCTGACTGGGTTCAGTTCTACACTCACTGGTTCCCCTCCCTCTCCTCCCCTGAAGGTGCTGACTCTGGCTGGGTTCAGTTCTTCATTCACTGGTTCCCCTCCCTCTCCTCCCCTGAAGGTGCTGACTCTGGCTGGGTTCAGTTCTACATTCACTGGTTCCCCTTCCTCTCCTCCCCTGAAGGTGCTGACTCTGGCTGGGTTCAGTTCCACACTCACTGGTTCTCCTCCCCTGTAGGTGCTGACTCTGGCTGGGTTCAGTTCTACACTCACTGGTTCCCCTCCCTGTCCTCCCCTGAGGGTGCTGACTCTGGCTGGGTTCAGTTCTACACTCACTGGTTCCCCTCCCTCTCCTCCCCTGAAGGTGCTGACTCTGGCTGGGTTCAGTTCTACACTCACTGGTTCCCCTCCCTCTCCTCCCAAGAAGGTGCTGACTCTGGCTGGGTTCAGTTCCACACTCACTGGTTCCCCTCCCTCTCCTCCCCTGAAGGTGCTGACTCTGACTGGGTTCAGTTCTACACTCACTGGTTCCCCTCCCTCTCCTCCCCTGAAGGTGCTGACTCTGGCTGGGTTCAGTTCTACATTCACTGGTTCCCCTTCCTCTCCTCCCCTGAAGGTGCTGACTCTGGCTGGGTTCAGTTCCACACTCACTGGTTCTCCTCCCCTGTAGGTGCTGACTCTGGCTGGGTTCAGTTCTACACTCACTGGTTCCCCTCCCTGTCCTCCCCTGAGGGTGCTGACTCTGGCTGGGTTCAGTTCTACACTCACTGGTTCCCCTCCCTCTCCTCCCCTGAAGGTGCTGACTCTGGCTGGGTTCAGTTCTACACTCACTGGTTCCCCTCCCTCTCCTCCCCTGAAGGTGCTGACTCTGGCTGGGTTCAGTTCTGCACTCACTGGTTCCCCTCCCTCTCCTCCCCTGAAGGTGCTGACTCTGGCTGGGTTCAGTTCTACACTCACTGGTTCCCCTCCCTCTCCTCCCCTGAAGGTGCTGACTCTGGCTGGGTTCAGTTCTGCACTCACTGGTTCCCCTCCCTCTCCTCCCCTGAAGGTGCTGACTCTGGCTGGGTTCAGATCACTCATTGGGACCCTGAAGCCCCGCCCACTCGTGGTTCCTTTTTTCCAGTTCTGACGAAAGGTCATCGACCTGAAACGTTATCTCTGTTTCTCTCTTCACAGATGCTGCCTGACCTGCTGAGTATCTCCAGCATTTTGTTATTGGGCCAGAAATTGATCCCGCGACGCGAGAGTACGCACTGCGTAGTCTCGCGTATTCTCTCTCCAATTGCCGGTTTTCTGCATGCCCTGCGCATGTGCTGAAAACCGGCACTTGATCTTTTGAAAAGGGGGCGGTTCCTCGGTGCATCGCGTGCGCGCTACAGGCTGCGCGCACGCTGTGCACTTCGTGCTTTGGACGCGCAGGTCAGGACGGAAGATTTTAGAAATGTAAAAAGGAGGAGTAAGACCCACTTTTAACAAGGTAAGTAGTGAATTAAGTATTTTTTTGAATTTTTTTTAACAGGTATATCTTTTTTAGAGACTTTAAAGACAGGTAAGTTTATTTTTATAACTTTTTAAAAGATTTTAAATTTTTTCAAAAATTTAATTTTTTATTTAAAATGGTTAATTTATTTAACTATACTTATTTTATTAATGTGATGGTTTTTAAAAAAAATTTAATTGAGGTTTAGCTGTTGTTTTGGGGGGGTGTAAGATTCATAGATTTCACAGCACGTCTGTAAAACTTATGAATGAAAGATGGTGTGCTGCCATTGGCTCTAACTGAGTCACGTGATCCCACAGCTCGCACGAATTCACTACGCCGCTGGGATACGCAAGCACTGCCCAGCTGATGTCTGGAACATCAAGTTCGTGCGAGCTGGATCTGAAAAAGCACAAGCAGAGTGAGAGAACGCGGGGAAGCCTTACCCCCGCGGGAACAGAGCGAGATCAATTTCTGGGCCAATTCCTTTACAAAGATGGCCACACACGCGCAGTATTAAGCAAGATGGCGACGCACAAACCTTCAGCTGTCCTTTACAAAGATGGCGGCCGTTAACCTGGGCCTTTTCCTGCAAAAAAGCCTCCGAACTGGAAACGCGGAACCTGTAGGTCCTCATTTCGGGCTTGCGACCTACACCAGATGCTCATTAAATCCACCCGCCGGGTGCATTACCTTCCTGCGCCCCGCTGATTCGTAATCGGCGTAAATCGTATCTGCAGTTTTTGCCCGTTTATCAGCCTCGCCGTTCCGGATCACAATGACACTGCGCATGCTCCAAAAACAGGCGGGCGCTGCGTCTGCGCACTGGGCTCCTCCTGTGTGAATGGGGCACATTCTCATGTTGAGTCTTTGAATATATTCAAAAATGAGAAGTCGCACAACACCAGGTTATAGTCCAACAGATTTATTTAAAATTACAAGCTTTCGGAGCTGTCGCCCCTTCGTCAGGCAAAGTTACTGTGAGAGAATCTATCAGAATTCACAGAATATAAAAACACAGAGAAAATGCATCGATTAAATCTTTCCCTACATCAAAGACACACTAAGAGCACAGCCAAGACAATGAGATGTGTCCCAGGGGGTCCAACGCGTCAGAACACCTGCTGGCTGCATATCCTCTCCATTTTTTGTGTTTGTTTCTTGTGTTTGTTTTTTTTTTAAACTGGAAAGACCGGCAACGATGTCAAGTCACGTTCTATAGCGTGACATGAACCCGATATCCCGATTGAGGCCGTCCTCATGAGTGCGGAACTTGGCTATCAGTTTCTGCTCGATGACGGACACCGCGCAACAATCGCCAAGCAGGATGGTTGCCTCCCAGTCGGGGAACACTTCAGCAGTCAAGGGCATTCAGCCTCGGATCTGCGGGTTAGCGTTCTCCAAGGCGGCCTTCGTGATACACGACAACGCAAAATCATCGAGCAGAAACTGATAGCCAAGTTCTGCACTCATGAGGACGGCCTCAATCGGGATATCGGGTTCATGTCACGCTATAGAACGTGACTTGACATCGTTGCCGGTCTTTCCAGTTTAAAAAAAAACAAACACAAGAAACAAACACAAAAAATGGAGAGGATATGCAGCCAGCAGGTGTTCTGACGCGTTGGACCCCCCTGGGACACATCTCATTGTCTTGGCTGTGCTCTTAGTGTGTCTTTGATGTAGGGAAAGATTTAATCTATGCATTTTCTCTGTGTTTTTATATTCTGTGAATTCTGATAGATTCTCTCACAGTAACTTTGCCTGACGAAGGGGCGACAGCTCCAAAAGCTTGTAATTTTAAATAAATCTGTTGGACTATAACCTGGTGTTGTGCGACTTCTCATTTTTGTCCACCCCAGTCCAACGCCGGCATCTCCGCATCATGAATATATTCAAGGCTGAGATAGATAGATTTTTGGACTCGAGGGGAATCAAGGGATATGGAAATCCGGCGGGAAAGTGGAGTTGAGGTCGATGATCAGCCATGATCTTATTGAATGGCGGAGCAGGCTCGAGGGGCTGTCAGGCCTACTCCTGCTCTTATTTCTTATGTTCTTATGACCTCAACTGGAGTATTGTGTCCAATTCTGGGCACCACACTTTAGGAAGGATGTGAAGGCCTTCGATAGGGTGCGGAAAGGATTTGTTCCAGAAAAAATGTTTCCAGGAACGAGGGACTTCAGTTACGTGGATAGACTGGAGAAGCTGGGGTTGTTCTCCTTGGAGCAGAGAAGGTTGAGAGGAGATTTGATAGACATCATGTTCAACACCATGAAGGGTCTAGACAGAGTAGATAGAGAGAAGCTGTTCCCATTGGCGGAAGGGTCGAGAACCAGAGGGCACAGATTTAAGGTGATTGGCAGACGAACCAAAGGTGACATGAGGAAAAACTTTTTACACAGCGAGTGGTTAGGATCTGGAATTCACTGCCTGAAAGGGTGGTGGAGGCAGATTCAACTGTGGCTTTCAAAAGGGAATTGGACAAGTACCTGAAGGAAAAATGTTGGCAGGGCTACGAGGAAAGGGCCGGGGGGAGTGGGACTAGCTGAAGTGTTCTTGCAGAGAGCCGGCACGGGCTCGATGGGCCTCCTGCTGTGCTCTAACGAGTCTATGATTCGATGATTCTAGTGCCTCACCATCAGCCGACTCAGTGAGTGTCAGCAGTGACAGCAGTCCAATCCTGCCCTCAATTGACATCCATACACTTCCCAGTTGATGTCACTGGATCTCCATCAAGAGCAGGGGCAGTGGCTGATTCTTACTCTTAGTTAGCCCAGTGGTACTGAGGATAATTATAGCCCCTGAACTGCTGCCTTGTCAGAGATCAACTAACAGCCCAGACCAAGGATTGAACTTGGTACCTTCCTAGTCAGTAGCTCAGAGTGTTTTAAAGTGGAAGGGGGAGGGTGAGAACAGAATATTTAGAAAGAAATATCACTCCACCTTTAAACAAAACCTTCATTACACTGCAAAATTCTGAAGACTTTCAATATTAAACAAGCAAGTCAAATGGATCGTCAAAAACAGTGAGACATTTTAGAAAGGCTCAAGTCACTGAAACAGACAGGTTTACAATCACTGCACAGTACAGAAGGGAGCGACTGTTAATCGGAGCTCTGTTAGTGAAGTCCGCCGACACTCCAAGATAAACGAGTCTGTCCCTTTAACTATAAATAGGCAGAGAAAGGGGAGTCCCTGTCCCTTTAAATATCTGGCCCATTCCCCCAGGCAGTGGGAGGAGGAACAGCGCGCGGTCTCTTTATATCCTGACCCAGCGGGTTTCGCCGGATGGGCTGCCGCAGGGTCCTAAAGGCCACAGAAGTTGAATTCCACCGGGTTAAACAGAATTGAAAAGAGCTCACACAAAGTGTTTGTTATGTGTGAGTGTGTAAACAAAACTCATCATTCTTAATGTTTGCTCGTGCATTCCACAGAGATAAGTTATTATCTTCACCAATTATTTTTCAGCATTTTATTTCCTTTATTCACAGTGTAACTTCAGAGCGTTGAATCCCTTTAACATTTATTGAGAACCCATTGTCTTGTGGGCTCTTGTTTAGAAAGTGATGTCACAATGACCATTCCGTTCCCAAGGTGATCCTGTCTGTCCGCAGTAGTCAGTGGGAAAGGGGATTAAATCACACCGAGGATAATGAGCAGCCACCCACCAGTCTCTGCACTTTATTGTCCAGTGATCATCTCACCATCACACAGAAGCTCCTGATATAAACCTCCAGTGGGTGATGACTGGTGCAGAGTCAGTGGTGGAGTTCCGCAGTGGGAGTGATCCTGGAGTAACCCCATGGATGTTCCGGGTCGTGTATTTTTAGTTATCCTGGTGTCTAACACGCACACATCAATAAAACGGAATTCTTGGAAACACGCTGCAGGTCCTTCTTTATCTGGTAATCATATGTCTGTTGTATAATTGTACCAGCAGTTAACAGGCTCCTGTGAACTCCTCCCTCTGCTATTTTAATGCAGACGTCAACCAATTTATTTTAAACGGGTTTATTTGAAATGAGCTAACACCTGCCTTAAAATGGTAGACTCAGGACTGTCACACACACATATTAAATCCTCGTGGAATAATTACCAGCCATTTTTAGACTGGAAACTTAACCCTGCTGTTTCACTTTCAGTCAGGAACAGATCGCAGTTTGACACCAATCTCTGATTTGACAGCACGTTTCCAGCATTCACCGTTGTTCTTCCTGACTCTAAACACAGTTGTAAAGGAGCCTTCTGTTCCGTGCCCAGGAGCTCTGACCCATGGAAGAGAGCGGCTGGGACACATTCCTTACAGGTCTCAAGATTAACCCGCATGGGGACTTTGCTGTCAGTGAAGAGAGGCGAGAAAGACCAAAGTGCCATTTGCCCCTCTCAGTGTGGCCCTGAAGGACTGTGTCCAGGCTGTAGTTCTGTTCCCGCCGTACGATCCTCCCCCAGATTGTCCTTTCTGAGCTCCAGCCAGGTGATACTAAACACTCAGGTGGGAACAACAAATATCCACAACAATGTGTTTAAAGCAAAGCTGATTTATTTGACATATATCCAGAATATTAAGCTCCAGCCCAGTTACAGGGGTTATTAACATCAGCAGCAACAAACCCCAACTGTCAGGATGAACACGATTCAGTCCGGGATGTAATTAACAGCAGCAATAACAGCAGAATCTAACCTCTGCTGTCACTTGTGAACACGTTGGTGTATCAGCAGGTGGGAAGCCCGAGTGAATCCCTTCCCACACTGAGAGCAGATGAACGGCCTCTCCCCGGTGTGAACTCGCTGGTGTCTCAGCAGGGTGCATGAATTAGTGAATCCCTTCCCACACTCGGAGCAGGTGAACGGCCTCTCCCCAGTGTGAGTGCGCTGGTGTACAGTGAGGTGAGATGATCGCCTGAACCCAGTCCCGCAGTGAGAGCACCTGAACGGTCTTTCATCAGTGTGAACACGTTGATGGCGTGTCAGTTCCCCGGAACTTTTAAAGCACTTCCCGCAGTCCGGGCATTTAAAAAGTCTCTCGTCAGTGTGAACTCGCTGGTGTGTCAGCAGGGTGGATGAATGAGTGAATCCCTTCCCACACTCAGAGCAGGTGAACGGCCTCTCCCCAGTGTGAGTGCACTGGTGTACAGTGAAGTGAGATGATCTCCTGAACCCAGTCCCACAGTGAGAGCATCTGAACGGTCTATCATCAGTGTGAACACGTTGATGGCGTGTCAGTTCCCCGGAACCTTTAAAGCACTTCCCGCAGTCTGGGCATTTAAAAGGTCTCTCCCCAGTGTGAACTCGCTGGTGTGTCAGCAGGTTGGATGACTGAGTGAATCCCTTCCCACACTCGGAGCAGGTGAACGGCCTCTCCCCGGTGTGAACTCGCTGGTGTTTCAGAAGGTCGGATGACTGAGTGAATCCCTTCCCACACTCGGAGCAGGTGAACGGCCTTTCCCCAGTGTGAGTGCGCTGGTGTACAGTGAGGTGAGATGATTTCCTGAACCCAGTCCCGCAGTGAGAGCACCTGAACGGTTTCTCGTCAGTGTGAATACGTTGATGGCATGTCAGATCCCCGGAACTTTTAAAGCATTTCCCGCAGTCCGGGCATTTAAAAGGTCTCGCGTCAGTGTGAACTCGCTGGTGTGTCAGCAGGTTGGATGAATTAGTGAATCTCTTCCCACACTCAGAGCAGGTGAAAGGCCCCTCCCCGGTATGAACTCGCTGGTGTGTCAGCAGGTGGGATGACCGAGTGAATCCCTTCCCACACTCAGAGCAGGTGAACGGCCTCTCCCCAGTGTGAACTCGTCGATGAATTTCCAGCTCACATGGGTAGTTGAATTGCTTCCCACAGTCCCCACATTTACACGGTTTCTCCCTGGTATGACTGCACTTGTGTCTTGACAGGCTAGAGGATCGGCTGAAGCCTCGTCCACACACAGAACACGTGTACGGTTTCGCCCCGCTCTGAATGGTGCTTTCTGCTTCCATGTTCAAAGGTTCTGATGAATCGAGTGACTCTGTCAGATCTTGAAGTGATGTTTGGTTTGAGTTTCCAGTCTGCAAATCGGCCCCTTCTAATACCCTGTAAAAGGAGTTTACAAAACTCATCACTGTAAGTACAGGACAGAAATTCAGAACAGACTATTCTAGTTTCTAAAGAACATTCTTTCCTCTCTTGTTCCTCCAAAGTTGTAAATCCCCATCCCAAACATTGTCCCTCCTCCCTGTGCTAAAATCCAAACACATCGCACGTCTCAAGGCTGTTTGTCCTCCGCTCCCAGTTTTCACCACCAACCCTGGCTGGGTTCAGTTCTACACTCACTGGTTCCCCTCCCTCTCCTCCGCTGAAGGTGCTGACTCTGGCTGGGTTCAGTTCTACACTCACTGATTCCTTTCCCTCTCCTCTGCTGAAGGTGCTGACTCTGGCTAGGTTCAGTTCTACACTCACTGGTTTCCCTCCCTCTCCTCTCCTGAAGGTGCTGACTCTGGCTGGGTTCAGTTCTACACTCACTGGTTCCCCTCCCTCTCCCTCTCCTCCCCTGAAGGTGCTGACTCTGGCTGGGTTCAGTTCTACACTCAATGGTTTCCCTCCCTCTCCTCTCCTGAAGGTGCTGACTCTGGCTGGGTTCAGTTCTACACTCACTGGTTTCCCTCCCTCTCCTCTCCTGAAGGTGCTGACTCTGGCTGGGTTCAGTTCTACACTCACTGGTTCCCTTCCCCTCCCTCTCCCTCTCCCTCTCCCCCTCCCTCTCCCTCTCCCTCTCCCTCTCCTCCCCTGAAGGTGCTGACTCTGCCGAAGTTCAGATCTGCACTCACTGGGACCCAGAAGCCCCGTCCACTCGTGGTCCCTTTACAAAGATGGCCGCGCATGCGCTCTACCAAACGATGAAGCAAGACGGCGACCTACATGCACTCAGCTTTCCTTTACAAAGATGGCCGCCATTAACCTGGGCCTCTTCCCGGGTAAAAGCCTCCGAGCTGCAAACGCGGAACCTGTAGGTTCTCATTCAGGCTTGCGGCCTACACCAGGTGTTTATGAAGCTCACCCGCCGGATACGTTACCTTCCTGAGCCCCGCTGATTCGTAATCGGTTTAAATCGCACCTCCCGCCGCTGTCCCCTTCCAACACTGGCCTGGCCCGGATCACAGTGACACTGCGCATGCTCCAAATACTGGCGGGCAAGGAGGAGGCTAAAAACTGAATATTTAGAAAGAAATATCACTCCACCTTTTAACGAAACCTTCATTACACTGCCAAATTCTGAAGACTTTCAATATTAAACAAGCAAGTCAAATGGATCGTCAAAAACAGTGAGACATTTCAGAAAGGCTCAAGTCACTGAAACAGACAGGTTTACAATCACTGCACAGTACAGAAGGGAGCGACTGTTAATGAAGTCCGCCGACACTCCAAGATAAACGGGTCTGTCCCTTTAACTATAAATAGACAGAGAAAGGGGAGTCCCTGTCCCTTTAAATATCTGGCCCATTGCCCCAGGCAGTGGGAGGAGGAACAGCGCGCGGTCTCTTTATATCCTGACGAAGGAGCAGCGCTCCGAAAGCTTGTGATTTCAAATAAAGCTGTTGGACTATAACCTGGTGTTCCTCTTTTTGGTTGGACAAAAAAAAACCCAAATTTACTGTAAATCAATTAAAACTTTAAATGAAACTTAATAAATCAAATCAAAATTTGGAAGTCCGGGGTGACGATGCACTCCAGCTCCCGCGGCGCCCACCGGTCGCGGAAAAACTCAAGCGTGCCGGCGGACACCGCGTGCTCCATCTCCAGGGCCACCCGGGCGCGAACATGGCCGCGGAAGAGAGGCAGGCAATCGGGCCGAACGACCCCCCCGACCGCCCGCTGCCTGGACCAATTAATGGCTTTCTTGGCCAGGCCCAGGAGCAGTCCTACGAGGAGGTCCTCCGACCTACCCGCTCCCCTCCGCACCGGGTGACCGTAGATCAGGAGCGTGGGGCTGAAGTGCAACCAGAAATTGAGGAGCAGCCCCTTCAAATGAAAGAGGGGCTGCAACCTCTCACACTCAATATAAATGTGATAGACGGACTCCTCCAGGCCGCAGAAATGGCAAGCAGCCTGGGAGTCCGTAAACCTACTTAAAATCCTATTGCACGGGACTGCTCCGTGCAACACCCTCCAGGCCAAGTCCCCAATAGAACAAGGGAAGACTCCCGCGTAGAGAGCCTTCCAATGGGGACCTTCGCCTCCGCCGGACGGCAGGATGGTACGCCAAGGCGTGTCCGGACGGCAGACGAAGATGGCAAAGTGGAGAGTGTGCAGGAGCAGCCCGTACAGGAAACGCCTCCGTGCGGATTGAAAGGGCACGGAGGGCATTTCTCCGAGAAGGCTCAAGTGGTGAGGCGGCGGCTCCCGAGGGAGGATTCGGGGCCGGGCGCCGATAAGGAATTCCGTCCGAACGGGGGTCAGTTCGGACGGGATCGCCCCACGTGCTTGAGCCTCCTCGACACACCTAGTGGAGACGGGGCCCAGTGCCACTTTTAGCGACTCGATGGCTTTGACCGCGAGCCGGACGTTGACCCAGGACATGCGCCTCGCCAACTCCTCCGGCGCCATCCAGCCCGCTCCTCCGCCATCGAGCAGGTCCCCGACTCTGGTCACCTTACCGGGCACAGCCCTGCCCTCCGCCAGCCAGCCGAACCCGCGGTCGTGGAGGTGCGGATTCCTGAACAGCAGCTCCCGAAGGACGGCCGCCGCTCCTGACGGGGGAGAACTGCGCTCGGAGGCGACGCTGTTCCAAACCCATAGCAGTTCCTGGTAGAAGACAGGCAGCTCCCGCAGGCTGGCACGCGTGCCACCCACTCTCACAAACAGGAGCTGCGTGTCGTAATTGAGGCCGTGCAGCTGGCGGAAGAAATACGTCGCCAGCGCACGCCACCTAGGAGGATTCTCCACGTACAGGTATCTCTGCAGCGTCTGAAGACGGAAAGTCGCCGCCTGGGTGCGAAGGCACACCAGCGCCTGACCGCCCTCCCTAAGCGGGAGACTCAAAACCGCGGCAGAGACCCAGTGCTTCCTTTTGTCCCAGAAGAAGTCGACGAGCTTCTTCTGCATCTTGGCGACAAACGCAGGGGGAGGGATCAAAGTGACCAACCGGTACCACAACATGGCGGCCACCAGCTGGTTTATGACCAGCGCTCGACCCCTGTAGGACAACACTCGGAGCAGTCCTGTCCAGCGCCCTAGGCGAGCGGTGACTTTGGCCTCCAGCTCTTGCCAGTTCGCCGGCCAGGCATCCTCGGCCGGGCTGAGGTAGACTCCCAGGTAGAGGAGGTGCGTGGTGCTCCAGGCGAAAGGCCCGAACTCCTCCGGCAGGGAGTCCACCTGCCATGGGCCCACCAGGAGTCCAGAACATTTCTCCCAGTTGATCTTGGCGGAGGATGCGTCCGAGTAAATCTGCTGGCATTCTCGCATCCTCCGCAAGTCGACGGGATCCGTGACCGCGAGGAGCACGTCATCGGCGTAAGCCGAGAGGACCACCTCCACGCCCGGCCCTTGCAGAGCCAGTCCCGTCAACCTCTTCCGCAAGAGGCGCAGGAAAGGCTCCACGCAAACGGCGTATAACTGACCGGACATGGGGCATCCCTGACGCACCCCCCTCCCGAAGCGAAGGGGCGCCGTCAAAGACCCGTTAACTTTAATCAGACACTCCGCGGCGGCGTACAGAAGTCGGATCCGGGCGACGAAATGCGTCCCGAACCCGAATGCGCGCAGAGTCCCGAAAAGATACTCGTGATCCACCCTGTCGAACGCCTTCTCCTGATCTAGGGAAAGGAAGGCGACCGACAGACCAGCCCTCTGGGAATGGTGGACCAGGTCCCGGACCAGATGGATGTTGTCGTGGATTGTCCGGCCCGGGACCGTGTAGGACTGGTCGGGGTGGATCATGCGGGCCAGCACGGTGCCAAGGCGAGCAGACATAGCCCTGGCGAAAATTTTGTAGTCCGTGCTGAGGAGGGAGACCGGGCGCCAGTTCTTAAGTAGGCGGAGATCGCCCTTCTTGGGCAGCAGGACGATGACCGCCCTGCGCCAAGAGAGGGGCATCTCCCCGGTCGCCAGACTTTCCCCCAGGACCCGCGCGTAGTCGTCCCCCAAGACGTCCCAGAACGCCCTGTGGAACTCCACGGTCAGCCCGTCCAGCCCCGGGGACTTGCCCCTCGAGAGCTGGCGCAGGGCGCCGGTCAGCTCCGCCAGGCTTAGCGGAGCTTCTAAATTCTCGGCGCCCTCCGGGCCGACCTTCGGCAGGTCCTCCCACAAAACTCTGCGCGCATCCTCGCTGGACGGATCCGAAGAGAACAGAGCCCCGTAATAGGCCCGGGCCTCCGCGCTGATGCCCTCCGGATCCGAGACCAGAGATCCGTCGTCGGCCAGCAGCCCCAAGAGCTGCTTACGGACCCCCCGTCTTTTTTCCAGCGAGTAGAAGAAGGGGGAGCCGCGGTCCAGGTCCCGCAGGAACTGGATCCGCGACCTCACGTACGCGCCTCGGGACCCGACCAGCTGCAGGTCCTTCAGCGCGCCCTTCTTCTCTTCGTACACCTTCCGCAGGGCCGGGTCCTCGACGACTTGACCGAGACGGGACTCCAGGTCGAGCACTTCTTTCTCCAATCGCCCGACCCGGGCCTCCCGCCTCTTGGTCGACCCCTTCGCGTACTCCTGACAGAAGACGCGGACGTGAGCCTTGCCCACGTCCCACCATAGCCTCAAGGAGGGGAAGCCTCCCCGCTTCCTTCTCCAGTCGGCCCAGAACCGGCGAAACGAATCCCGGAACCGCGCGTCCTCCAGCAGCAGGTTGTTAAAATGCCAGTACGCGGACCCCCCCCGCGCGCGCAGCGGAGCGAGCTCCGCCCACACCAGGTGGTGGTCCGTGCACGGCACCGGCCGCATGGAAGCCGCCGGAACGCAGGAGACGTACGCCCGGGAAATGTAAAGGCGGTCGATTCTGGACCTTCCTCCTCCAGACCTCACGCTCGTGAAGGCGCTGGAGTCGGGATGGAGATTTCGCCAGACGTCCACCAAGTCGAAGGACCCGACCAGGTCCCGCAACTTCTCCATCGCCGCCGGGCTTCGCGGGGGACCCGACCGGTCCCGCGCCTCGAGGGTACAATTGAAATCCCCCCCGAGGATGACGCACTCGCCCACGTCGATGGAGCCCAGAAGAGCGGACACTTCTCCGAAGAAGCGCACTTGCTGCGCACCGGTCCGGGGGGCGTACACGTTCACTAAATGGAGCGGCACGCCTCCCAGGCGAACAGTGACCTGGAGCAAGCGGCCCGGCACGTGCTCCTTGACCCTCAAGATCTCCGGCTGAAAATGCGGGGCCAGCAAGACAGCCACCCCGCAGGAATTGTTGGAGAGGTGACTCATGCTGACCCCTCCTTGCCACTCCAGGAGCCACGTGGCCTCGTCTCCCAGAACGGTGTGGGTTTCTTGCAGGAAGCACACCGCATATTTCCCGTCCCGAAGGACCGAGAAGTTATTGAATCTACGGCGCGCCTCCCTGCTGCCGTTGATGTTGAGGCTGGCTATGGTTATCTTCATCTCAGAAGCATAGTGCAACCTCTACCTAACGGAGGGGAGGGAGCGCGGTCACTGACGACCGCCACTCCCTCAGCAGCCCAGTGTGGAAACTCTTGAGCCGACGCAGCTCGAGCCGGCCAACGTCCTTGTCCGCGCCCATGATTTTAATGGCGGCGCGGACGGACACGACGAGCAGCGCCAGCTCTGACCACTTGTCGAGGGCCAGCCGGATCTTCTTGTGACGACCCTGGCTCGTGGCCATAAAATCCCGGAGTTCCCCTACGGGGATGAGGGGAGAGTCGGTGAAGGGCACGAGGGCGTCCATCGCCTCGCTGCTGATGGACTCCAAATCGTCCTCCGTGCCCAACACCGAGTCCCCGTCCTCCTCCGGGAGGTCGTCACCGGCGGCCAACCCGTCCGTCACACGGGGTGCAGCGAACGGCTCGGCCGCACCGGCCGGCCCCGCCTCCGTCACGATCCCACCCCCAGGATCGGTGGCAGAGGAGTCCACCCTGGGCTCCTTCAGGGGCGCCGGGCCGGGAGGCGGCGGCGGCGGTTCGGGGCCCCCCCCCGCCTCAGGCGCCGGAGCGACCGGAGAAACCGGGGAGAAAATAATCTCAAAGTCCTCCAGTACGTCCGGCGCCAACATCAGAGACGGAGTCAGGGGGCTTTCTGTCTCCCCGCCACCAACCTCCGACCCAGCGGGCTGGGGATTGTTATACTCCTCCACCAGGTCGAGCAGTCCCTGGGAGTTATCTGGGTTGTAAAAGGCGGGCTCGGCTTCAGCCTCTTTGGCCTCGCCCGCCCCAGTCCCCAGGACGCCCGACCCGGCGAGGAGCAACGGTTCTGGATTTTTATTATTAATATTAATATCCGTGGGTTGTTCCGCGCCACCCCCCACGGGCAGGGTCTCTTCCCCATCCCCGGGAGGCATAGGTCGGACAGACTCGGCTGTCTCACCCTCCCGAGGGACAGGCGACCCCTGCCGCTCGCGCGCGACGATGACAGTGGTGGGGTGGGGCGCAGCACCCGCGGCGGGCAACTCCCCCCCTTCTGCGGAGGGACCTTCCTCCTCGCAGTCCTCCTCCTGGGGGCGGAGCTTTCTTTTTAACATGTTGGGGCCCGGAGAGGGGGAGGCCTCCATGTCTGCTGGGGCCTCCCTCTCTGCCCCCTTCCGACGACTGTGTTTCTTGGGCCCCTCGGGCCCGAGCCCGGCCGCAGGTCTTGATTTAGCTGCCTTGGCAGTTGCGGTCACGGTCACGGGCCCAGGCACGAGGACCCCCCCAGTCTCACGCGTCCCGATCAACTCCGCGATGTACTCGGGCGTGAGTTCGGTCAAATCGGATGTTTCCTCCACGAGGGGATCCGCCCTTAGGTGTTTATTCTTTCTAAGCGCCTTCCTTCCCCTCGGACGCTCTCCCTCCCCCCCGCCGGAGGCCGTGATGGTGTTGGCCTCCGATTTCGACCGCGCATCCGTCGCCGTCGACGCGCGGACAGTATCAGGGGGAGGGGGGGCGGCGGCGCCAGCCCTGGCCGCGCCAGGTGTCGTGGCGGCCTTGGAGGCGGGGCAGTTTTTGCGGACGTGCCCCACCTCCTTACAGGCGTAGCACCGCACGCCGTCCGAGGTCCAGAAGACGCGGTGGGCGGTCCCCCCGTGGAGCACCGTGAACGCGCCGTCCGCGTCCTCCTCCCGCGCCAGCCGGACGAAAAGCTGGCGCCGGAAGGAGAAGACGTGCCGAAGGCTGGCTTCCCGGAAGCCGAGCGGGATGGGTGTGATCCCCGACCTCACCTCCCCCAGTTGACGTAGGTGGGGGAGGAGGAGCTCACCCGGAACAAAGGGCGGGACGTTGGAAACCACAATCCTTTGCGCGGTGGCCTCAAGGGGGTCCACCGGCAGGAAGGTCCCGCCCACGGTGAGCCCCTTCTCGATGGCCAGGGACACCGCCCGCTCCGACCCCAGGAAGAACACAGCCTTGCCGTACATTTTAGAGGCGGCGACGATGGCTGAAGGGCCGACAACCCCAGCCATGGCTTTAACACACGCCTCTATAGTCATGTTGGGGTGAGTGTAGCTCTTGACCCCATTCTTCCTCGTAAGGAGGGTAAAAGGTGACGGGGTAACAGGAGGACTCGTGGCTGCGGCCGTGGCCTGCGGCTGCCACGCTCGCATACGTCCTCGCTGCCCCCGCCACCGACGAAGATGTGCTCGCCATAATGGACGGGTCTTTAAGGGCTACACTCACCCCAAGTCACAGGCCTGAAGGTGTTAATGGCCTCTGGTTTTTTGTTTTTGTTTTCCCCTGAGCAGAGGGAGCTCTTAAATTGAAGGCACACCTCTCCCTTTATTTGATTGAATTGGGAGAGGGGCCTTCTCCCCTCTGCTCAATGGGTACTTAATTAAAATAGATTGAGGTGCCTCTTAGAGAGAGAGGCAGAGAGAGACAAGAGACAAAGAGAGAGAGAGAGGGGGTGGGAAGGAGGGAAGCCGCAAGGGCAGGGTCGCCACTCAGGATGGTGGGTGGGTGGGTGGGTGTTGGCAGGGGGTGCACTCTCCGATGTAATAAAAGTCTTTGGTGGTGGTCTTCTGGTGGGGGGAGAAGATGTCTTCACCTGGGACAGCTGGAGATGCCCAGGCTCAGTCCTGCACCAGGTCTTAACGATGCCCAATTAGATGTTGTTTGAATTGGGGAACTTCACCTAGGCAGCTCCAGCTGTCCCAGGTCAGGCAATGGGAAAGGGGTGTTTAATATGGTGTGTGCGGCCTAGCTTTTACAGAAGCCACACACACACACACACACCCCTTGGATGTTCCGGCCTTCTTCTTTTCTTCTTTCCTCCCCCCACCTACAAAACAAAGTCTCTGGGAGAGTGCACCAAATAGACACCCACCTGTAGATGTTCTTTCCTTCCTCCCTCCTTCCAAACAGTTGATGTTTGTTGGTATGTTTTCTCCCCTCTCTCCCTCTCCTAAAATGGAGGCCAATTGAGGAGGCAGTGTGGAAAGGCCTCTCCTCTGGTGTTATTGGCCTTGGCCTTCTTTTCTTTTCTTTTCTCTCTCCTCTCCTGTCCTCTCTCTCCAGGCACCTCAGTTGTGGTGTTGGTTGTTGGTGGTGGTCTGCTGTCTGGTCTCCTTCTCCTTCTCCTCTTCCTGCTCACAGAGACCACCACTCTGCTGCTGCTGCTTCAGCTGCTCACTCTCCCTCTACTGGCTGTAACCTGGTGTTGTGCGACTTCTCACATTTGTCCACCCCAGTCCAACACTGGCATCTCCGCATCATGGCCACTGAATATATACACGGCCCATGGACTCCTGTAGGCCGCAAACATCACATGCGGCCTGGGAGTGGGTGAAGGTGATTAAAAACCTGTTGCCCAGGATGTTCCATCTCCCGGGCACTGGGACCCGGTTGGGAACAGAGACCCTGAAGCCCCGCCCACTCTCTGTTCCTGGCCAAGATGTCCGCGCATGCGCCGTGACCCCGCCCTGTCCAAGATGGCGGCCAGTGACCCCGCTGACCCGGGCGACCGGGCCTGTCACCGCGGAGCAAACACGAGGCCTGTGGGCTCTTATTCGGGGCCCGAGGCCTACACCAGGTGTTTATGAAGCTTCCCAGCCCGCCCGCGGGTCTAATTCCTCCCCGAGCCCACAATCTCCTACCACCTTCAGGGACCGTCTCTTCCGCTTCAGACCAGCGACCCACTGGCACTGCGCATGCTCAGAGCACAATCCTGTCCAGCGCCTGCGCACTGGGCTCCTGCAGTCATTCTGCCGCGCGGGGGTGTCTGGGTAAACAACCCGCCATTGAAAGCTCCAGTTGTTGAACAGAATTTTTTTGTCAACCCATCGAGTTTGGGGCCGGATGGGAAATAAATAAAAGTAATAAATATTTTTTTTCTTAAAACAGTGCCCGAACCCTGTAGGATGCACAATCTGCAAGATGACCAAAATCAGGCCGTTTGGATTCAAGGGCCAGTGAACAGAATGGATGGAAATTCCGCTACATAGAAACATAGAAAAATAGGAGCAGGAGTAGGCTATTCGGCCCTTCCAGCCTGCTCCGCCATTCAATCATGGCTGATCCTCTATCTCAATACCATATTCCCACTCTCTCCCCATACCCCTTGATGCCTTTTGTGTCTAAAAATCTATCTATCTCCTTCTTAAATATATTCAGTGACTTGGCCTCCATAGCCTTTTGTGGTAGCGGATTCCACAGGTTCACCACCCTCTGAGTGAAGAAATTTCTCCTAATCTCAGTCCTAAATGTCCTACCCCGTATCCTGAGACTGTGACCCCTCGTTCTAGAACCCCCCCCCCCCCCACCACAGCCAGGGGAAACATCCTCCCGGCATCCAGTCTGTCTAGCCCTGTCAGAATTTTATACGTTTCAATGAGATCTCCTCTCATTCTTCTAAACTCTAGTGAATACAGGCCTAGTCGACCCAATCTCTCCTCATACGACAGTCCTGTCATCCCAGGATAACTAAAGAAAGGGTAGGGCCTATTAGAGATCATGAGGGTAATCTGTGTGTGGAGGCGGGAGATGTCGGTAGGGTTCTTAATGAATACTTTGCGTCTGTTTCCACAAAGGAGAGGGGCGAAGCAGACATTGTTATCAGGGGGGAGAAGTGTGAAATATTAGATGAAATAAACATAATGAGAGAGGAAGTATTAAGGGATTTAGCAGCTTTAAAAGTGGATAAATCCCCAGGCCCGGATGAAATGTATCCCAGGCTGTTAAGCGAAGCAAAAGAGGAAATAGCAGAGGCCCTGACCATCATTTTTCAATCCTCTCTGGCTTCAGGTGTGGTGCCGGAGGACTGTTAATGTGGTACCCTTGTTTAAAAAGAGAGAAAAGGATAGACCGAGTAATTACAGGCCAGTCAGCCTAACCTCGGTGGTGGGAAAATTATTGGAAAGAATTCTGAAGGACAGGATAAATCTTCATTTAGAAAGACACGGATTAATCAAGGATAGTCAGCACGGATTTGTTAAGGGAAGGTCATGTCTGACAAACTTGATTGAATTTTTTGAGGAGGTTACAAGGAGGGTAGATGAGGGTAGTACATTTGATGTAGTGTATATGGACTTTAGCAAGGCTTTTGATAAGGTTCCACATGGCAGACTGGTCACGAAGTTAAAATCCCATGGGATCCAGGGCAAAGTGTCAAGTTGGATTCAAAACTGGCTCGGAGACAGGAAGCAGAGGGTAATGGTTGATGGGTGTTTTTGTGACTGGAAGGCTGTTTCCAGTGGGGTTCCAAAGGGCTCAGTACTAGGTCCCTTGCTTTTTGTGGTATATATCAACGATCTTGACTTAAATATAGGGGGTATGATTAAGAAGTTTGCAGATGATACTAAAATCGGCTGTGTGCTTGATACTGAAGAAGGAAGCTGTAGACTGCAGGAAGATATCAATAAATTGGTCAGGTGGGCAGAACAGTGGCAAATGGAATTCAATCCGGAGAAGTGTGAGGTAATGCATTTGGGGAGGGCTAACAAGGAAAGGGAATACACATTAAATGGTAGGACACTGAGTAGTGTAGAGGAACAAAGGAACCTTGGAGTGCATGTCCACAGATCCCTGAAGGTAGCAGGCCAAGTAGATAAGGTGGTTAAGAAGGCATACGGAATGCTTGCCTTTATTAGCCGTGGCATAGAATATAAGAGCAGGGGGGTTATGCTTCAACTGTATAAAACACTAGTTAGGACTCAGCTAGAGTCCTGCGTGCAGTTCTGGTCACCACATTACAGGAAAGATGTGATTGCACTAGAGAGGGTACAGAGGAGATTTACAAGGATGTTGCCGGGAGTAGAGAATCTTAGCTATGAGGAAAGACTGGATAGGCTGTGTCTGTTTTCCTTGGAAAATAGGAGGCTGAGGGGTGACCTTATTGAGGTGTATAAAATTATGAGGGGCATAGATAAAGTGGATAGAAAGGACCTATTTCCCTTAGCAGAGAGGTCAAAAACCAGGGGGCACAGATTTAAAGTAATTGGGGGAAGGTTTAGAGGGGATTTGAGGGGAAATTTCTTCACCCAGAGGGTTGTGGGGAACTCACTGCCTGAAAGGGTGGTAGAGGCAGGAACCCTAACCACATTTAAAAAGTACTTGGATGTGCACTTGGGATGCTCTAACCTGCAGGGCTACGGACCAAGAGCTGGGAAGTGGGATTAGGCTGGATAGCTCTTTGTTGGCCGGCGCGGACACGATGGGCCGAAATGGCCTCCTTCCGTGCTGTAACTTTCTATGATTCAATGATTCTTTATGATCAGCTGAAAATTTTCAAAGTGTTCAGTCCCCCTATCCTTAATTATAAACTCTAGTAATTCTCCGACAACAGATGTTAAGCTAACTGGTCTCTAATCCCCTGGTTTCCCTCTCTCACCTTTCTGAAATAGCAGAGTGACATGTGCAATTTTCCAATCTGATGAAATGGTTACCAAATCAAGAGAACTTTGGAAGATTATAGTTTGGGTATCTGCAATGTTCTCAGCTACTTCCTTTAAAACCCTGGCTTGGAAACCATCTGGTCCTGGCGGTTTGTTACTCTTTAGTGCCATTATTTTCTTGTTATTTTGGTGAGTCCCCGTCCCAGATTCAATATTAATTTCCTTGGGATGTCCGGCCTGCTATCCTCTTCCACTCTGTCAATACAGACGCAAAATAATTATTCAACATATCTGCCTTTTCCTTATTAGAATCATAGAAGATAGGAGCAGGAGTAGGCCATTCGGCCCCTCTAGCCTGCTCCGCCATTCAATGCGATCATGGCTGATCATCCAAATTCAGTACCCTGTCCCTGCTTTCTCCCCATATCAATTGATCCCTTTAGCCTTAAGAAATATAGAATTTTCATTCACAATATCACCATTATCAGTTTTCAAGGGGCCCACATTGCTCCTGAACACCCTTTTTTTCCTAATATAATTGTAATAAAAATTGTGTTGATTTTGATAACCCTTACAGGTTTCTTTTCATACTCCCTTTTTGTAGCTCTTACTGTCTGTTTTGTCACCTTTTGTTCTTTGTATTTCTCCCATTCACCAGGATTTGTGCTATTTATTGCATTTTTGTGTACTTTTTCTTTTAGTTTTATGTTGTCCCTTCTCTCTTTAGTCGTCCATGGCTGGTTTTTTTTGGCAAGTAGAGCTCTTGCCCCTCAGGGGTATAAGCTGGTTCTGTATCACCTTAAATTATTTTTTGAACACCTCCCACTGATCATCTGCTGTTTTACCCATTAACAGATTTGCCCAGTTTACTGTGGACAGTCTCTGTCTCATCCTGTTGAAGTTGCCCTGAACTAACACTAGAATCTTAGCAGCTGTTTCGCGTTTCTCCCTTTCAAACATAATGTGGAACTCGATCATGTTATGATCGCTGTTAGATAAATGTTCACGCACCGTGAGGCTGTTGACTAAATCTGGCTCATTACTAAATCTAATATGGCCTGCCCCCTTGTTGGTTCTAGAACATATTGTTGCAGAAAATTATTCTGAACACATGCAAGAAATTCGCCAGAGATGACGATAGAGACGAAAGTGCCATTTGCCCCTCTCAGTGTGGCCCTGAAGGACTGTGTCCAGGCTGAAGTTCTGTTCCCGCCGTACGATCCTCCCCCAGATTGTCCTTTCTGAGCTCCAGCCAGGTGATGCTAAACACTCAGGTGGGAACGACAAAAATCCACAGCAATGTGTTTAAAACAAAGCTGGTTTATTTGACATATATCCAGAATATTAATAACCCCTATAACTGGGCTGGAGTTTAACATCAGCAGAAACAAACCCCAACTGTCAGAATGAACATGGTTCAGGCCTGGATGTAGAATTTCAAATTCAGTTTTACGGTGAGAAACTTGGGTCTGAAACTAGTGTCCTAAACTTAAATAAAGGCAATTACAAGGACAGAGTTGGCTAAAGTGGACTGGAAAATAGATTAAAATAGATTAAAGGGTAATACGGTAGATCAGCAGTGGCAGGCATTTAAGGAGATATTTCATAAATCTCAGCAAAGGTATATTCCAGTGAGAAAGAAAGGCTCTACAAGAAGGATGCACCATCCGTGGCTAACTAAGGAAGTTAAGGATGGTATCAAATTGAAAGAAAAGGCATACAATGTTGCGAAGATTAGTGGTAGGCCAGAGGATTGGGACATTTTTAGAAACCAGCAAAGGATGACTAAAAAAATTATAAAAGAGGGAGAAGATAGAGTATGAGAGTAAACTAGCAAATAATATAAAAACAGACAGTAAGAGCTTCTACAGGTATATAAAAAGGAAGGGAGTAGCTAAAGTAAACGTTGGTCCATTAGCGGATGAGACTGGGGAATTAATAGTGGGAAATAGAGAAAAGGCAGAGACTCTAAACAATTCTTTTGGATCGGTCTTCACGGTAGAAGACACTAAATGCATCCCAATAATAATAGATAATCAAGGGGCTAGAGGGAGGGAGGAACTTAAAACAATCTCTATCACTAGAGAAAAAGTACTAGGCAAACTAATGGGGCTAAAGGCCGACAAGTCCCCTGGACCTGATGGATCCTAGGGTCTTAAAAGAAGTGGCTGCAGAGATAGTGGATGCGTTGGTTGTAATCTACCAAAATTCCCTGGACTCTGGAGAGATGCCAGCAGATTGTAAGATTGTAAAACCGCAAATGTAACACCACTATTCAAGAAAGGAGGGAGACAGAAAGCAGGAAATTATAGGCCAGTTAACCTAACATCTGTCATTGGGAAAATGCTGGAATCCATTATTAAGGAGGTAATAGCAGGACATTTAGAAAATCATAAGGCAATTAAACAGAGTCAACATGGTTTTATGAAAGGGAAATCGTGTTTGACAAATTTGCTAGAGTTCTTTGAGGATGTAACAAACAGGGTGGATAAAGGGGAATCAGTAGATGTAGTGTATTTGGATTTCCAGAAGGCATTCGATAAGGTGCCACATAAAAGGTTACTGCACAAGATAAGAGCGCACGGGGTTGGGGGTAATATATTAGCATGGATAGAGGATTGGCTAACTAACAGAAAACAGAGAGTCGGGATAAATGGGTCATTTTCCGGTTGGCAATCAGTAACTAGTGGGGTGCCACAGGGATCAGTGCTGGGGCCTCAACATTTTACAATCTATATTAATGACTTGGATGAAGGGACTGAGTGTACTGTAGCCAAATTTTCTGATGATACAAAGATAGGTGGGTTAGCAAGTTGTGAGGAGGACACAAAGAGTCTGCAAAGGGACATAGATAGGTTAAGTGAGTGGGCAAAAATTTGGCAGATGGAGTATAATGTGGGAAAATGTGAGGTTATCCACTTTGGAAGGAAGAATGAAAGAAAAAGCAAATTATTATTTAAATGGAGTGAGACTACAAAATGCTGCGGTACAAAGGGATCTGGGGGGCCTAGTACATGAAACACAAAAAGTTAGCATGCAGGTACAGCAAGTAATTAGGAAGGCTAATGGAATGTTGGCCTTTATTGCAAGGGGGATGGAGTATAAATGTAGAGAAGTTTTGATGCAACTTTACAGGGCGCTGATGAGACCGCACCTGGAGTACTGCATACAGTTTTGGTTTCCATATTTAAGGAAGGATATACTTGCATTGGAGGCAGTGCAGAGAAGGTTCACTCGGTTGATTCCTGGGATGAAGGGGTTGACGTATGAAGAAAGGTTGAGCAGGTTGGGCCGATACTCATTGCAGTTTAGAAGAATGAGAGCTGATCTTATTGAAACATATAAGATTCTGAGGGGGATTGACGATGGATGCAGAGAGGATGTTTCCCCTAGTGGGGGTATCTAGTACTAGGGGGCATAGTTTCAGAATAAGGGGTCACCCATTTAAGAAGGAGATGAGGAGGAATTTCTTCTCTCAGAGGGTCGTGAATCTTTGGAATTCTCTACCCCAGGGAGCTGTGGAGGCGGAGTCAGTGAATATCTTCAAGGCAGAGATTGACAGACATTTGAACTACAAGGGAGTCAAGGGGTGTGGGGAGAGAGCGGGAAAGTGGTGTTGAGGCCTAGATTGGATCAGCCATGATCTTATTGAATGGCGAAGTAGGCTCGAGGGACTGATTGGCCTACTCCTGCTCCTGTTTCTTATGTTCTTATATAAACAACAGCAATAACAGCAGAATCCAACCCCTGTAGTCATATGTGAACTCGCTGGTGTGTCAGCAGGTTGGATGACTGAGTGAATCCCTTCCCACACATGGAGCAGATGAATGGCCTCTCCCCCAGTGTGAAGTCGCTGGTGTGTCCGCAGGCTGGAGTGATGTGCGAATCCCTTCCCACACACGGAGCAGGTGAACGGCCTCTCCCCGGTGTGAACTTGCTGGTGTGTCAAAAGGTCGGATGACTGAGTGAATCCCTTCCCACACACGGAGCAGGTGAACGGCCTCTCCCCAGTGTGAACGCGCTGATGTGCCAGCAGGTGGGATGACAGAGTGAATCCCTTCCCACACACAGAGCAGGTGAACGGCCTCTCCCCAGTGTGATTGCGTCGATGAGTTTCCAGCTGGGACGGGTAATTGAATCCCTTCCCACAGTCCCCACATTTCCAGGGTTTCTCCGTGGTGCGGGTATCCTTGTGTCTCTCCAGGTTGGATGATCGGTTGAAGCCTCGATCACACACAGAACATGTGTACGGTTTCTCCCCGCTGTGAACGGTGTGATGTTTTTTCAGGCTGTGAAATTGGTTAAAACATTTCTCATTCTATATTCAAAGGCTGATGTTATTCAGGTCCTGTGAATCGAGTGACTCTGTCAGATCTTGAAGTGATGTTTGGGTTGAGTTTCCTGTCTGCAAGTCCTCCCCTTCTAACATCCTGAAAACGGAGTTTACAAAAGGCATCATTGTAAGTACAGGATAGAAATTCAGAACAGACAATTCTAGTTTCTGTGGAACATTGTTTGTTCTCTACTCCTAAAGCTGTAAATCCCGGTCCCACACACTCTTCCTCCTCCCTCTCCTGAAAAAAATCCCCATAGTATTTTCCTCCACTCCCAGTTTTTTCACTCACCTGACTCTGTCACTAAACCAAGGCTTCAGAAGAGAAATTGAAGAAACTATTTAAAAGGTGTGGTGGTGAAATGTTGGGCGGGTGCTCAGCATCTCACACACAGTACAAGAGTAACACTCGACATGTCTGAAACTGTTCATTCTGTCCCTGATGTGGGCATCTCTTGAGCTGGCACTTCTTGTCCCATTGTACCGAGTTGGTGCAACAGGAGAGCCAGGGATCAGGGGGATATTGGACAGGAAGCACACAGCACGGACATTACACTGCAGGTGGGATGTGTGAGAGTGTGACAGTGCGGGCTTCGGGCACTTTATTAAACACACACACAGCAGGTGCACATTAATCATAGAAACATAGAAGATAGGAGCAGGAGTAGGCCATTCAGCCCCTCGAGCCTGCTCCGCCATTCAATGCGATCATGGCTGATCATCCAAACTCAGTACCCTGTCCCTGCTTTCTCCCCATATCCCTTGATCCCTTTAGCCTTAAGAAATATATCTAACTCCTTCTTGAATATATTTAATGAATTGGACTCAACTGTCTTCTGTGGTAGAGAATTCCACAGGTTCACCACTCTCTGGGTGAAGAAATTCCTCCTCATCTCAGTCCTAAATGGCTTACCCCTTATCTTTAGACTGTGACCCCTGGTTCTGGACTCCCCCACCATCGGGAACATCCTTCCTGCATCTAGTCTGTCTAGTCCTGTTAGAATTTTATAAGTTTCAATAAGATCCCCTCTCATTCTTCTGCAGTCTAGTGAATACAAGCCCAATCGACCCAATCTCTCTTCATACGTCATTCCTGCCATCCCAGGTATCAGTCTGGTAAATCTTCGCTGCACTCCCTCCATCGCAAGAACATCCTTCCTCAGATAAGGCGACCAAAACTGCACACAATACTCAAGGTGTGGTCTCACCAAGGCCCTGTACAACTGCAGCAAGACATCCTTGCTCCTGTACTCGAATCCTCTCGCTATGACGGCCAACATACCATTTGCCTTCTTAACCACCTGCTGCACCTGCATGCTTACCTTCAGCGACTGGTGCACAAGGACACCCAGGTCCCGTTGCACTTCCCCTTTTCCCAATCTATTGCCGTTCAGATAATAATCTGCCTTCCTGTTTTGCCACCAAAGTGGATAACCTCGCATTTATCCACATTATACTGCATCTGCCATGCATCTGCCCAATCACCCAACCTGTCCAAATCATACTGGAGTTTCTCTGCATCCTCCTCACAGCACACCCAGCTTTGTGTCGTCTGCAAACTTGGAGATATTACATCTAGTTCCCTCGTCTAGATCATTAATATATATCAGATGGGATATCACTGACACACGAGCAGCCAGCGGTGTGGAGACTCCTGAGAGTTCGGCCCCTTTACAGCCAGTATTTACAGGAGCTGGGGCACGGAAAGAGTCTCATTAAAATCACTAATATATTTGTTCACACAAACCAACCCCACAAAATACTGAGTCATTTCTCCTCCATTTACAAACACTCTCTGACCAGCCTCCATTTACAGATGCTCCCTGACCAGTCACCATTTCTCCTCCATTTACAGACACTCCCTGACCAGTCACCATTTCTCCTCCATTTACAGACGCTCCCTGACCAGTCACCATTTCTCCTCCATTTACAAACGCTCCCTGACTTCCTGTCTGTCCTGGAGTTTGGCGCGGGTCCGCTTTGCTGAGCGAATCGGGAGAAACCGGGCGGATAATGTTGAGTGTTTTAATAATGGGGCCTGGGGCCGCACTCGGGGTGTGTGCAGCCCGCGTCCCCCCGGGGTTTATTAACCTGCTCCCTGAGCTCTCTCACCTGATGTGTCAGCGGCTGCTGCCAAGGTCTGCGCATGCTCAGCTCACCTTCTGTTGTTTAGGGTTAAAGGTTAGGCCCCGCCCCTCACACACTCCGATTGGTTGGAGGACCCGACGCCCGCTCGGTCCTCCAGCCCCGCCCCGCTCTTCCTATTGGTCCGGAGCTCCCGTCAATCAGCCGGGCAGTGTGAGCTGAGCATGCGCGGACCTTGGCAGCAGCCGCTGACACATCAGGTGAGAGAGCTCAGGGAGCGGGTTAATAAACCCCGGGGGGACGCGGGCTGCACACACCCCGAGTGCGGCCCCAGGCCCCATTATTAAAACACTCAACATTATCCGCTTCACAAACAGACGGGGTGGGCCTCAGGCCCCGAACAAGAGCCTCCGGGCCGGGCGTTTGCCTCGAGCGGGGCGGCAGCTGCGGGGCTTTCTCCCGGTGACAGGCCCGGGTTAACGGCCGCCATCTTGACAGGCTCGGGGCAGTAGGGCGCATGCGCGGCCCCCTTGGCCAGGAACCAGGAGGAGAGAATCTTGGCAATTTCTATCCTGGACTCACAGTCATGGCTTTTGGAAACTCCTTTTACAGGCTGTGAGAAGGGCAGCATTTACACACCGCAAACTCAAACGAACAACAGCAACTTACCTTTATATTAGCCATGATGTGGAGATGCCGGTGTTGGACTGGGGTGGACAAATGTGAGAAGTCGCACAACACCAGGTTATAGTCCAACAGTTTTATTTGAAATCACAAGCTTTCGGAGTGCTGCTCCTTCACCTGACGAAGGAGCAGCGCTCCGAAAGCTTGTGATTTCAAATAAAACTGATGGACTATAACCTGGTGTTGTGCGACTTCTTACCTTTATATAGCACCTTTAAAATGTCACAGTAGTGCAGTCAAACAATAATCGACACACATACTTTGTTTGTGGTCCAGTGCACTTACACAAAGTTCCTTCACAACTGTAACAATTTTATCGCGGTTGCTGTGAAGGCTGCGCTCACTCTGCTCGTACACCTGGTCTCCAAAGGAGGCAAAATAATGCTGCCGAGCTCAGCTCGTTTTGATCAGAAAATATCAAATATTTCACCTCACCAGGAAATGCACAAAAGAGGCAGCAGTGCTCATTGGCTGCCCAGGAAAGTCTTATTTAGATTAAACTTCTTCACCCAGAGAGTGCTGAGAATGTGGAACTTGCTGCCACAGGGAGTAGTTGAGGCAAAGAGCATGGATGTATTTAAGGGGAAGCTGGATAAACACATGGGAGAAAGGAATAGAAGGAGATGCTGATAGGGTGAGATGAAGAGAGATGGGACGAGGCTCGTGTGGAGCATAAACATCGGCATAGACCAGTTGGGCCGATTGGCCTGTTTCTGTGCTGTACAATCTATGTAATTCTATGTAATAAGAGAGGAAAGAATGTTCCATAGAAACTAGAATTATCTGTTCTGAATTTTAATCCTCAACTTACAGTGATGTCTTTTGTAAACTGCTTTTACAGGGAATATCAGCAGCCTTTGAATGTGGAAGGAGAAATGTTTGCCTGTTCTGTCTGTGGGAAAAGATTTCAAACATCAGTGTGACTGGAAAAGCACTGAGACACACACACCCGAGTGAGAGTGTTCCAGTGCACTGACTGTGGAAAGAGCTTTAGCCAGTTACACAGCCTGAAAAAACATCGCACCATTCACAGCGGGGAGAAACCGTACACGTGCTCTGTGTGTGAACGAGGCTTCAACTGATCGTCCAACCTGGAGAGACACAAGGACACCCGCACCACGGAGAAACCGTGGAAATGTGAGGACTGTGGGAAGGGATTCAGTTCCCTGTACCGGCTGGAAACTCATCGGCGCAGTCACACCGGGGAGAGGCCGTTCACCTGCTCTGAGTGTGGGAGGGGATTCAGTCAGTCATCCCAGCAGGTGAGACACCAGCGAGTTCACACTGGGGAGAGGCCGTTCACCTGCACTGTGTGTGGGAAAGGATTTGCTCAATTAACCAACCTCACTGAACACCAACTTGTTCACACTGAAAAGCGACCCTTCAAATGTTCTGACTGTGGGAAGAGCTTTAAAAGCACAAGAGATCTGCTGACACACCAACACACTCACACTGGGGAGAGGCCGTTCACCTGCTCCGTGTGTGGGAAGGGATTCACTAATTCATCCCACCTGCTGAGACACCAGCGAGTTCACACTGGGGAGAGGCCGTTCACTTGCTCCATGTGTGGGAAGGGATTCAGTGATTCATCCACTCTGCTGAGACACCAGCGAGTTCACTCTGAGGAGAGGCCGTTCACTTGCTCCGTGTGTGGGAAGGGATTCAATCAGTCATCCAACCTGCTGAAACACCAGCGACTTCACACTGGGGAGAGGCCGTTCACCTGCTCCATGTGTGGGAAGGGATTTGCTCGATTAACCAGTCTCACTAAACACCAACTTGTTCACACTGAAAAGAGACCCATCAAATGTTCTAAGTGTGAGAAGATCTTTAAAAGCACAAGAGATCTGCTGACACACCAACACACTCACAGCAGAGAGAGGCCGTTCACCTGCTCCGTGTGTGGGAAGGGATTCACTGATTCATCCACCCTGCTGAGACACCAGCGAGTTCACACTGGGGAGAGGCCGTTCACCTGCTCGGTGTGTGGGAAGGGATTCACTCAGTCATCCCAACTGCTGAGACACCAGCGAGTTCACACTGGGGAGAGGCCATTCACCTGCTCCATGTGTGGGAAGGGATTCATTGATTCATCCACTCTGCTGAGACACCAGTGAGTTCACACTGGGGAGAGGCCGTTCACCTGCTCGGTGTGTGGGAAGGCATTCACTCGGTCATCCCACCTGCTGAAACACCAGCGAGTTCACAAGTGACTGCAGGGGTTGGACTCTGCTGTTATTGCTGCTGTTAATCACATCCCGGACTGAACCATATTCATTCTGACAGGTGAGGTTTGTTCCTGCTGATGAGAATACCTCCTGTAACTGGGCTGGAGTTTAATATTCTGGATAAATGTCAAATACACAGTGTCGAGTATTTCTTTCCTCCAAGGTAAGAGGAGACTAATTGATGTCCTGTTACCGACTGCTCCATTTTTGGGCCTTTTCTCCTTTCTAACTCTAGATTATCTCAGTTCAAACACCTTCAGTTACTCTCAAGTCCCAGCTCCCCACACCTTCCAGAGAGCCTGTAATAGAAAATGACTGAAGATTTATCCCAGTGTAACTATTGCTGTTATCCAAGGAAAAAGGCTTGTATTTCTATCGCACCTTTCACAACCTCAGGACGTCCCAAAGTGCTTTACAGACAAGGAAGTACTTTTGAAGTGTAGTCACTGTTCTAATGTAGGAAATTTGTGCACAGCAAGCTCCCACAAACAGCAGCGTGACATTGACCAGATAATCTATTTTTCAATTACGTTGATTGAGGATGGAAGGGGATGTGTAAAGAGATGGTCTGTGTATGGAGATGTGAAAGAAGGAAACGGTGTGTGTGTGTGTGATAGTGACACAGCCTTGTGGTCCCAGTCAGAACAATGCACAGATATCCTTGTGGTTATGGTTTGGACAGGGCCAGATCAATAATGTAGTAAACAAGTTAAATATAAATATCGCCAGTGTAGTCGCAGCTTAGAAACATAGAGAAACATAGAAAAATAGGAGCAGGAGTAGGCTATTCGGCCCTTCGAGCCTGCTCCGCCATTCAATATGATCATGGCTGATCCTCTATCTCAATACCATATTACCGCTCTCTCCCCATACACCTTGATGCCTTTTGTGTCTAGAAATCTATCTATCTCCTTCTTAAATATATTCAGTGACTTGGCCTCCATAGCCTTCTGTGGTAGAGGATTCCACAGGTTCACCACCCTCTGAGTGAAGAAATTTCTCCTCATCTCAGTCCTAAATGTCCTATCCCGTCTCCTGAGACTGTGACCCCTCGTTCTAGACCCCCCAGCCAGGGGAAACATCCTCCCTGCATCCAGTCTATCTAGCCCTGTCAGAATTTTATACGTTTCAATGAGATCCCATCTCATTCTTCTAAACTCTAGTGAATACAGGCCTAATCTCTCCTCATACGACAGTCCTGCCATCCCAGGAATCAGTCTGGTGAACTTTCGCTGCACTCCCTCTATGGCAAATATATCCTTTCTTAGATAAGGAGACCAAAACTGTACACAGTACTCCAAGTGTGGTCTCACCAAGGCCCTGTATAACTGTAGTAAAACATCCTTGTTCTTGTACTCAAATCCTCTTGCAATGAAGGCCAACATGCCATTTGCCTTCCTAACTGCTTGCTGCACCTGCATGTTTGCTTTCAGTGACTGGTGTACAAGGACACCCATGTCCCTCTGTACATCAACATTTCCCAATCTATCACCATTTAAATAATACTCTGCCTTTCTGTTTTTCCTACCGAAGTGGATAACTTCACATTTAGCCACATTATACTGCATCTGCCATATTTGCCCACTCACTCAACTTGTCTAAATCGCCTTGAAGCCTCTTTGCATCCTCCTCACAACTCCACCTCGTTTCGTTTCGTCAGCAAACTTGGAAATATTACATTTGGTTCCCTCATCCAAATCATTGATATATATTGTGAATAGCTGGGGCCCAAGCACTAGTCACCGCCTGCCACCCCAAAAAAGACCCATTTATTCCTACTCTCTGTTTCCTGTCTGTTAACCAATTTTCAATCCATGCCAGTATATTACCCCCAATCCCAGGTGCTTTAATTTTGCACACTAACCTCTTATGTGGGACTTTATCAAAGGCCTTCTAAAAATCCAAATACACTACATCCACTGGTTCTCCCTTATCTATTCTACTAGTTACATCCTCAAAAAACTCCAGTAGGTTTGTCAAACACGATTTCCCTTTCATAAATCCATGTTGACTTTGTCTAATCCCGTTGATATTTTCTAATAATAATCCTTTATAATAGACTCTAGCATTTTCCCTACCACTGATGTTAGGCTAACCGGTCTGTAGTTCCCCGTTTTCTCTCTCCCTCCTTTTTTAAACAGTGGGGTTACATTTGCCACCCTCCAATCTGCAGGAACTGTTCCATAATCTATAGAATTTTGGAAGATGACAGTTGATAGCACTCTCACCTCTGAGGCATAGGTTGTCAGTTCAAGTCCCACTCCAGAGACTTGAGCACAAAAATCCAGGCTGACACTCCAGTGCAGTACTGAGGCACTGTCAGAGGTGGCGTCTTTCGGATGAGACATTAAACTGAGGCCCTGTCTGCTCTCTCAGGTGGATGTAAAAGATCCCATGGCACTATTTCGAGAAAGAAAGACTTGCTTTCATATAGTGCTTTCATGACCACCAGATGTCTTGAAGTGCTTTACAGCCAATGAAGTACTTTTGAGGTGTAGTCACTGCTGTAATGTGAGAAAGAGCAGGGGATTATCCCCGGTGTCCGAGCCAATGTTTATCCCTCAATTAACATAACAAAACGATAATAGCAAAATACTGCGGATGCTGGAAATCTGAAATAACAACAGAAAATGCTGGAAACACTCAGCAGGCCAGGCAGCATCCGTAGAGAGAGAAACAGAGTTAACAAAAAGATAGATTATCTGGTCATTATCACGTTGCTGTTTGTGGGAGCTTGCTGGGCGCTAATTAACTGCCGCGTTTCCTACATTACAACAGTGACTACACTTCAAAAGTGCTTCATTGGCTGTAAAGCGCTTTGGGACGTCCGGTGGTGGTGAAAGGCGCTATAGAAATGCAAGTCTTGCTTTCTTCACTGGTCTCACCAGCGACCTCTTCTGGCTGATGGTTGATTGACAGCCGAGAGTCCGCGCATGCGCACGCGGGACGGCGGTTTGGGCCGAGTCCGGCACAGCGACCCCTCCCGGTCACCAAGGGCAACAACCGCACATGCCCAGAGGACACCAACCCCCCTCCCCCACTCGGAGCACCGCCTGCGCGGTCGGGTCCTGTCGGACGGAGTCGGCGCGGGGCATTCCGGGGAAAGGCCTTGGTGTCGGTTACAGAGTCGCAATTGGTGACGCAAAGTGAGTTTTCTCCGCTCCGATTGGGTGGTGAATCGCGCGGGGTGGGGGGGAGGGGTGGATCGGGAGAGAATAAAGAGAAATAGAAAAACCTCAGAGTCCGCGAGGCCCCGGACCGAGCGGAGTCAGTTGGACGGAGCACGTGATCTCCTCGGGGACACGTGACCCGGGCCCGCCGCCTGATTGACGTGAGCTTCGACCAATAGGGAGCGAGCGGGGCGGGGCTTGAGGAGCGAGCCGGCGGCGGGTCCTCCAACCAATCGGGGAGCCCGAGGGGCGGGACTAGCGCCGGCTGATTGTCTGATCCGCGGGGCAGCGAGTTTCTCCAGTCCCTTGTTCAGGGCCCGGGGCCAGGGGAGGCTGTGGGCCTTTATTCCCCTTATTGGACACAAGGCTCTTTGTCTCACAACACACTGGCTCAGATCTTAATAGAGACTTTTTAAATTCATGAATAAAAGCAGATAAACGTTCTGCTTCTGTGGCACAAACTTTCTAATATTTTATAGAATCAGAATGGTTCCAGCAGAGAAGGAGGCCATTCAGCCCGTCGAGCCCGTGCTGGCTCTCTGCAAGAGCACTTCAGCTAGTTCCACTTCCCCGCCCTTTCCCCACAGCCCTGCAAATTTCTTTACTTCAGGTACTCATCCAATTCCCTTTTGAAAGCCGTGAATGAATCTGCCTCCACCACCCTTTCAGGCAGTGCATTCCAGATCCTAACCACTCGCTGCATAAAAAAGTTTCCCCTTACGCCATTAATCTAGTCTCATACTCTCTCTTTGCCCCTCGTATTCCCTTTTAAATCTCCTCTGTACATTCTATATTCAGCTTGGTTCTCTACTGTATTCTGTCATAAGCTTCATTTTCTGTCTCATTTTAACCTCTCTATATCTTTTGTCATCGAGAGAGCTCTAGCTTTGGATGCCCCTCCTTTCCCCCTTGTGGGAATGTGTCTACTCTGTACTCGAACTATGTCCTGGTTGAAGGCCTCCCATTGTTCAATTACTGTTTTGCCGACCAATGTTTGATTCCAATCCACCTGGGCCAGATCCCTTTTTAACTCGTTTAAGTTAGCCCTCCTCCGGTTAAGTATTTTTATGCTTGATTGTTCCTTGTTCTTTTCTGTAACTATTCTAAACCTGATGACATTGTGATCAGTGTTCCTCAAATGCTCCCACACTGAAACATGCTCCACTTGCCCCATTTCATTCCCCAGAACTAGATCCAGCACTGCTTCTTTCCTCGTTGGGCTGGAAACAGTGTATAAGAAAGTTCTCTTGTACACATTTCAGGAATTTCTCCCCCTCTATGTCCTTTACACTGTTACTATCCCAGTCTATATTAGGATAATTGAAGTCTTCCATTATCACTATGCCGTAGTTCCTGTATCTTTCTGTAATTTGTCTGCAAACTTGCTTCTCTCTCTCCTTCCCATTGTTTGGCGACCTGTAGTATTACACCCAGTAGCGTAATAGCTCCTCTATTGTTCCTTAAATCGAACCAAATTGATTCTGTTTTTGACCTCTCACATAGAATCATAGAATGGTTACAGCAGAGAAGGAGGCCATTTGGCCCATCGAGCCCATGCTGGCTCTGTGCAAGTGTACTTCAATTAATCCCACTCCCCCGCCCTGTCCCCGTAGCCCTGGAAAAAAATTTCCTTCAGGTACTTATCCAATTCCCTTTTGAAAGCCGTGATTGAATCTGCCTCCACCACCCTTTCAGGCAGTGCATTTCAGATCATAACTACTCGCTGCGTAAAAAAGTTTTTCCTCATGTCGCCTTTGGTTCTTCTGCCAATCACCTTAAATCTGTGTCCTCTGGTTCTCGACCTTTCCGCCAATGGGAACAGTTTCTCTCTATCTACTCTGTCGAGACCCCTCGTGATTTTGAACACCTCTATCAAATCTCCTCTCAACCTTCTCTGTTCTAAGGAGAACAACCCCAGCTTCTCCAGTCTATCCACGTAACTGAAATCCCTCATCCCTGGAACCATTATTGTAAATCTTTTCTGCACCATCTCCAAGGCCTTCACATCCTTCCTAAAGTACAGTGTCCAGAATTGGGCTCAATACTCCAGTTGAAGCAGAACCAGTGTTTTATAAAGGTTCATCATAACTTCCTTGCTTTTGTACTCTATGCCACTATTTATGAAACCTAGGATCCTGTATGCTTTGTTAACTGCTTTCTCAACACGCCCTGCCACCTTAATGATTTGTGCACATATAGCCCCAGGTCTCTCTGTTCATGCACCCCCTTTAGAATTGTACCCTTTAGTTTATATTGCCTCTCCTCATTCTTTCTACCAAAATGTATCAATTCGCATCTTTCTGCATTAAATTTCATCTGCCATGTGTCCGCCCATTCCACCAGCCTGTCTATGTCCTCTTGAAGTCTATCACTATCCTCCTCACTGTTAGCTATACTTCCAAGTTTTGTGTCATCTGCAAGTTTTGAAATTGTGCCCTGTACAGCCAAGTGCAAGTCATTAATATATATCAGGAAAAGCAGTGGTCCTAGTCCCTCTCCAGTGCTATAATAGTTTATTTGATCAATACTGCACCCCTCCTTTTTTCCTTTCCTATCTTTCCTGAATACCTTGTAGCCAATCCTCCCCTTGTTTGAGCTAGCTCTCTGTTCTTGCCACTATATCATAGTCCCATGTGGGTACTTGTGCCTGCAGTTCACCAATGTTATGTACCACGCTCCATGCATTTACACACATGCACTCCAACTCCATCTTAGAATGTCTCAAACCTGGCCCCTGTCTGATCCCTCCTATGTCTGAATATTAAAAATTCTTTATATAGTGATTTTGTTTATTGCTCCTCCGGCCCCAGCTTCAATGGGATGACAAAAGATCTGTCCACCAATTGGGGGTGTAAATGGTGGTGAATTAACCCAGAATCCTCCGCGAGGTGTAAAGTGCCCCATCAATGACGACAGGAGCCCAGTGCGCCGGCGCAGTAACTGGGTGTGCTCTGAGCATGCGCAGTGCGTGTGGTGGTGATGGATTGAGCGGAACAGGCGGGACACTGCCAGGAGGCGGGAGGAGATTGTGGTCGCAGATTATGGTCGCAGGGGATGGATTGGACCAGCGGGTGAGTTTAAAAGCTTTATAAACACCTGGTGTAGGCCTGAGGCCCCGAATAAGAGCCCACAGGCCCCGTGTTTCCCCGGTTACAGGCCCGGTCAGTGACCGCCCGGGGGATCCGGGTCGCTGGCCGCCATCTTGGACAGGACGGGTCTCACGGCGCATGCGCGGTACATTGGCCAGGAACAAAGAGTGGGCGGGGCTTCAGGGTCTCTGTCAGTTTGATTGGACCACATGTTTCTCCCATATTAGTGGCCCCTGAAAGGGAGCCTTGTTGGGCTGATTCTTGTTTGGTGACCCTGAGGGAACCCAGTCTCACCCTATTGGTCCATCCAAAAAGGCCCAGTGACCAGGAGAGACAATCATTGACTCATTGATTTTATTCTCACTCTGCACACAGCGGGTGTGGAACTGAACCCAACCAGAGTAGAGGGAGGGAGAAAACTGGGAGTGGAGGAAAGAAATGTTGGAGATGGTGCGATGGGTTTGGATTTCAGCACAGGGAGGAGGGAGAGTGTGTGGGACGGGGATTTACAGCTTTGGGGAAAAAAGAGAGGAAAGAATGTTCCATAGAAACTAGAATTGTCTGTTCTGAATTTCTATCCTGTACTTAGTGATGATTTTGTAAATTCTTTTTACAGGGTATTAGAAGTGGAAAATATGCAAACGGGATACTGAAACCAAACATCATGTGATGAGCTGACAGATTCACTCGATTGATCAGGACCTGAATATCATCGCGTTTTGAATGTGGAAGGAGAAATGTTTGTTTGCTCTGTCTGTGGGAAAAGATTTCAAACATCAGTGTGACTGGAAAAGCACCGAGACACATACACCCGAGTGAGAGTGTTCCAGTGCACTGACTGTGGAAAAAGGTTTAGCCAGTTACACAGCCTGAAAAAACATTGCACCGTTCACAGCGGGGAGAAACTGTACACGTGTTCTGTGTGTGGATGAGGCTTCAACTGATCGTCCAACCTCGAGAGACACAAGGACACCCGCACCACGGAGAAACTATGGAAATGTGGGGACTGTGGGAAGGGATTCAATTAACAGTCCCAGATGGAGACCGGGGATAGGCTGTTCACCTGCTCTCTCTCGGAAGGGATTTACTCAATTGTCTAGCATGCTGACACGCCAGCGAGCTCGCAATAGGGAGAGGCCGTTCTCCTGCTCTGTGTGTGGGAAGGGATTCACTTGTTCATCCCACCTCACTGCACACCAACTTGATCATGCTGATGAGAGACCTTTTAAATGCTCTGACTGTGGGAACAGCTTTAAAACCTCTGAGGAACTGATTAAACACCAGGGAGTTCACACTGACGAGAGACCGTTCTGTTGCTCTCACTGCGGGAAGAAGTTCCAGCAGTCATTCCGTCTGGCTGAACACCAGCTTCTTCACACTCATGAGAGTCCATTCAGTTGCTCTCACTGTGGGGAGAGGTTCACCCAGTCATTGCAACTCGCTGAACACCAGCAAGTTCACATCAAGGAGAGACCGTTCAACTGCTTCGTGTGTGGGAAGGGATTCACTCGTTTAGCCCAACTTATGTCACATGAGGACATTCACACTACGGAATGGCCGTTCTACTGCTCCGTGTGTGGGAAGGGATTCACTCGTTTCGTCCGCCTTTTGACACACAAGCGAGTTCACACAGGGGCGAGGCCGTTCCCATGATCAGTGTGTGGGAAGAGATTCACTCGTTCAAGCCACCTTTTGGAGCACAAGCGAGTTCACACCGGGGAGAGGCCGTTCACCTGTTCCATCTGTGGGAAGAGTTTCCCTTGTTCATCCCACCTCTTGATACACCAGCGAGTTCACACCAGGGAGAGGCCGTTCACCTGTTCCGTCTGTGGGAAGAGTTTCCCTTGTTCATCCCACCTCTTGATACACCAGCGAGTTCACACTGGGGAGAGGCCGTTCACCTGCTCCGTGTGTGGGAAGAGATTCGCTCAGTCATCAACCCTGAAGGCACACCAGCAAGTTCACTCTGATAAGAGACCTTTTAAATGTTCTGACTGTGAGAAGAGCTTTAAAAGAAGTAATGATCTGCTGACACACCAACGCACTCACACTGGGGAGAATCTGTTCACCTGCTCTGTGTGTCAGAAGGGATTTACTGATTCATCCCACCTGCTGAGACACCAGCGAGTTCACACTGGGGAGAGGCCATTCACCTGCTCCGTGTGTGGGAAGAGATTCCTTGAATCATCCCACCTACTGAGACACCAGCGCAGTCACACTGAGGAAAGGTCATTCACCTGCTCCGAGTGTGGGAAGGGATTCACTCAGTCATCCAGCCTGCTGGCACACCGGCGAATTCACACTGGGGAGAAGCCGTTCACCTGCTCAGAGTGTGGGAAGGGATTCACTCGTTCATCCCGCCTCACTACGCACCAGCGAGTTCACACTGGGGAGAAGCCGTTCACCTGCTCCGTGTGTGGGAAGGGATTCGGTCTGTCATCCAGCCACCAGAGACACCAACTCACTCACACTGGTGAGAGACCGTTCACCTGCTCCGTGTGTGGGAAGGGATTCAGTCTGTCATCCAGCCGCCAGAGACACCAACTCACTCACACTGGTGAGAGGCCGTTCACCTGCTCCGTGTGTGGGAAGGGATTCACTTCTTCATCCAGCCTCACTAGGCACCAGCGAGTTCACACTGGTGAGAAGCCGTTCACCTGCTCCGTGTGTGGGAAGAGATTTGCTGTGTCATCAACCCTGCTGAAACACCAGCAAGTTCACTCTGACAAGAGACCATTTAAATGTTCTGACTGTGAGAAGACCTTTAAAAGCAGTAATGCTCTGCTGACACACCAACGCATTCACACCGGGGAGAATCCGTTCACCTGCTCTGTGTGTCAGAAAGGATTCACTGATTCATCCCACCTAAAGATACACCAGCGAGTTCACACTGGGGAGAGGCCGTTCAGATGCTCCGTGTGTCGGAAGAGATTCAGTCACTCATCCCACCTAAAGATACACCAGCGAGTTCACACTGGGGAGAGGCCGTTCAGATGCTCCGTGTGTCAGAAGAGATTCAGTCACTCATCCCACCTAAAGATACACCAGCGAGTTCACACTGGGGAGAGGCCGTTCACCTGCTCCGTGTGTGGGAAGGGATTCATTCAGGCATCCAACCTGCGGACACACCAGCGAGTTCACACGTTATTGCCGAAATTGGATTCTGCTGTTATTGCTGCTGATAATCACATCCAGGACTGAACCATGTTCATTCTGACAGTTGGGGTTTGTTTCTGTTGATGTTAATAGCCCTATAACTGGGCTGGAGATTAATATTCTGGATCAATGCCAAATAAATCGTCATTGTTTCAAACACACAGTGTGTCGAGTATTTGTTTCCTCCAAGATAAGAGATTAATTGATATCCTGTTACTGACTGTTCCATTTTTGGGCCTTTTCTCCTTTCTAACTCTAGATTATTTCAGTTCTCATACCTTCGGTTACTCTCATGGACAAGTCCCAGCTCCCCATACCTTCCAGAGTGCCTCTCCCAGCCTTGGTATCCAGGGAAGGTATCGGTAACACGCCCGGGATCACTAAACACAAAACCCAGTCTGTTAATCACTTTCAGCTACTGGACTTAGCGTGTGACCCACAGCATCTCTCTCACCTTCGACGTGTGAATAGAGAATCACGCCTGCAAACCTGGTTTTCAATGTAAATGCACTCAGTAAATGTATTGAACAAGAGATGAACAAGTAAACAGATCACGGCCCAATCCTCCAGCTCTATCCTGTTGGCCGATGAGACTCTGTTAAGGTGCCATGTGCTGCTGGACCACTCTGCATTTTGCCTGTAATGGAAAATAACTGAAGATTTGTCTCAGTGTAACCTTTGCTGTCATGAAATGAGTGTGTATTTTAATGAGCCTCACGTCCTTGCTCAAGTCGGCTGCAATTGTCAAATCTCAGATGCCGTAATCGTGACCATCTTCAAGAAGGGTGACAAGTCTGATTGCGGTAATTACAGAGGAGTTTCCCTGCTGTCTACCACAGGGAAAGTCATCGCAAGAATCCTCCTCAATCGCCTTCTCCCAGTGGCTGAAGAGCGCCTCCCAGAGTTGCAATGCGGATTCCGCCCACTAAGGGGCACAATGGACATGATCTTCACCGCGCGTCAAATAGAAGAGAAATGCAGGGAACAGCACAAACCGCTGTACATGGCCTTCTTTGACCTCACAAAGGCCTTCGGCACTGTCAACTGTGAGGGATTATGGAGTGTCCTCCTCAAATTCGGCTGCCCTCAAAAGTTTGTCACCATCCTCCGCCGGCTTCACAACGACATGCAAGCCGTGATCCTGACCAACGGATCCACCACAGACCCAATTCACGTATGGACCGGGGTCAAGCACGGCTGTGTCATCGCACCAACGCTCTTCTCGGTCTTGCTGGCTGCAATGCTTCATCTCACCCTCAGTAAGCTCCCCGCTGGAGTGGAGCTAATCTACAGAACAAATGGGAAACTGTTCAACCTCTGTCGCCTCCAGTCCAGATCCAAGGTTGTCCCATCCTCTGTCATCGAATTACAGTATGCAGACGACGCTTGCGTCTGCGCTCACTCTGAGGTCGAACTCCAAACCATCGTCAACACCTTCACCAAAGCGTATGAGAGCATAGGCCTTACACATAGGCATCAACGATATAGGTAAAAAATGGGATGAGGTCCTAAAAGCAGAATATAGGGAGTTTGGAGGTAAATTAAAAAAGAGGACCTCAAAGGTAGTAATCTCAGGATTGCTACCAGTGCCACGTGCTAGTCAGAGTAGAAATAGGAGGATATTTCAAATGAATACGTGGCTAGAGGAATGGTGCAAGGGGGAGGGATTCAAATTCCTTGGACATTGGAACCGGTTCTGGGGGAGGTGGGACCAGTACAAACGGGACGGTCTGCACCTGGGCAGGGCCGGGACCGATGTCCTAGGGGCAGTGTTTGCTAGTGCTGTTGGGGAGGGTTTAAACTAAAGTGGCAGGGGGTTGGGAACCTGAGCAGGGAGACAGAGGAAAGGGAAACAAGGATAAAAGCTAAAGACAGGAAGGAGAAAAACAAAAGTAGAAGGCAAAGAAATCAATGGTTTAAATCAAACATGGTCACAGTAAATAATAATTCATATAGGTCTGAGAGCGTTAAAAAAACAAGCCTGAAGGCTTTGTGTCTTAATGCATGGAGCATTCGGAACAAGGTGGATGAATTAGCTGCGCAAATAGAGGTAAATGAATACGATTTGATTGGGATTACAGAAACATGGCTCCAGGGTGGCCAAGGCTGGGAACTCAACATCCAGGGTTATTCAATATTTAGGAAAGATAGGCAAAAAAGAAAGGGAGGTGGGGTAGCATTGCTGGTTAAAGAGGGGATTAACACAATTGAAAGGAAGGATAGTAACTCTGATGATGCGGAATCTGTATGGGTAGAACTGAGAAATAACAAGGGGCAGAAAACGTTAGTGGGAGTGGTATATAGACCTCCAAACAGTAATACGGAGGTTGGGGACGGCATTAAAAGGGAAATTAGAGAAGCATGCAGTAAGGGCACAGCAGTCATCATGGGTGACTTTAATTTACATATAGATTGGGCTAACCAAATTAGTAAAAATACTGTGGAGGAGGAATTCCTAGAATGTTTACGGGATGGTTTTCTGGAACAATATGTCGAGGAACCAACCAGAGATCAGGCCATCTTAGACTGGGTATTATGTAACGAGAAAGGATTAATTAGCAATCTTGTTGTACGAGGCCCCTTGGGTCAGAGTGATCATAATATGATAGAATTCTTCATTAGGATGGAGAGTGAAGTAGTTGAATCAGAGACTAGGGTCCTGAATTTAAATAAAGGAAACTACGATGGTATGAGGCGCAAATTGGGTAGGATTGATTGGGGAATGTCACTCAAGGGGTTGACGGTGGATAGGCAATAGCAAACATTCAAAGACTGCATGGATGAACTACAGAATTTGTTCATCCCAGTGTGGCATAAGAATAAAACAAAAAAGTTGACTCAACCGTGGCTAACAAGGGAAATTAGGGATAGCATAAGATTCAAGGAGAGGGCATATAAATTGGCCAGAAAAAGCGGTAACCCTGAGGATTGGGAGCAGTTTAGGATTCAACAAAGGAGGACAAAGGGATTAATTAAGAAGGGGAAAATAGAATATGAAAGTAAGCTTGCTGGGAACATAAAAACTGACTGTAAGAGCTTTTATAGATATGTGAAGAGAAAAAGATTAGTGAAATCAAGTGTAGGTCCCTTGCAGTCAGAAGCGGGGGAAGTTATAATGGGGAACAAAGAAATGGCAGACCAATTAAATGCATATTTTGGTTCTGTCTTCACAAAGGAGGACACAAATAACCTCCCAGAGATGTTGGAGAACATAGGGTCTGATGAAAGGAAGGAGCTGAAAGAAATCAGTATTTGCAGGGAAATGGTGTTAGGGAAATTGACGGGATTGAAGGCCGATTAATCCCCAGGGCCTGATAATCTACATCCTAGGGTACTTAAGGAAGTGGACCTCGAAATAGTAGATGCAGCAGGCGGTGAAGAAGGCAAATGGAATGTTGGCCTTCATAGCGAAAGGGTTTGAGTATAGGAACAGGGATGTCCTGCTGCAGTTGTACAGGGCCTTGGTGAGGCCACACCTTGAGTACTGTGTGCAGTTTTGGTCGCCTTATCTGAGGAAGGATGTTCTTGCCATGGAAGGAGTTCAGCGAAGATTCACAAGGCTGATACCTGGGATGGCAGGAATGACATATGAGGAGAGATTGGGTCGATTGGGCTTATACTCACTGGAGTATAGAAGAATGAGAGGGGATCTCATCGAAACATATAAAATTCTGACAGGTCTGGACAAACTAGATGCAGGAAGAATGTTCCCGATGGTCGGAGAGTCCAGAACCAGGGGTCATAATCTACGGATAACGGGTAAACCATTTAGGACAGAAATGAGGAAGAATTTCTTCACCCAGAGAGTGGTGAACCTGTGGAATTCTCGACCACAGAAGGTAGTTGAGGCGAAGTCATTAAATATATTCAAGGTTGAGTTAGATATATTTCTTAAAGCTAAAGGTATCAAGGGATATGGGGAGAAGGCAGGTACAGGGTACTGAGTTTAGATGGACAGCCATGATCTCATCGAATGGCGGAGCAGACTCGAGGGGCCGAATGGCCTACTCCTGCTCCTATCTTCTATGTTTCTATGATCATCTTCCAACATTCGATGGAATCTGGAACTGTACCCATGGATTGGAGGGTAGCTAATGTTACCCCACTATTCAAAAAGGGTGGAAGAGAGAAAGCGAGGAATTACAGACCGGTAAGCCTGACATTGGTAGTGGGGAAAATGCTAGAGTCCATTATAAAGGATGTAATAGCTGAGCACTTGAAAAACAGTGACAGGATCGGACAAAGTCAACATGGATTTACAAAAGGTAAATCGTGCTTGACTAATCTACTGGAATTTTTTGAGGATGTAACTGGGAAAATAGATAAGGGAGAACCAGTAGATGTGGTGTATTTGGACTTTCAAAAGGCTTTCGATAAGGTCCCGCATAAGAGATTAGCGTGTAAAGTTAAGGCACATGGGATTGGGGGCAAGGTATTGACTTGGATATAGAACTGGTTGGCGGACAGAAAGCAGAGAGTAGGAATTAATGGGTCTTTTTCCGAGTGGCAAGCAGTGACTAGTGGGGTACCGCAGGGATCGGTCCTTGGACCCCAGCTATTCACAATATACATTAATGATCTAGATAAGGGAACTAAATGTAATATCTCCAAGTTTGCAGATGACACAAAGCTGGGTGGGAGTGTGTGCTGCAAGGAGGATACCGAGAAACTCCAGGATGATTTGGACAGGTTGGGTGAGTGGGCAGAAGCGTGGCAGATGCAATATAACGTGGATAAATGCGAGGTTATCCACTTTGGTGTCAAAAACAGAGGGGCAGACTATTATCTGAATGGCAATAGATTGGGAGAAGGGGGAGTGCAACGGGACCTGTGTGTCCTTGTGCACCAGTCGCTGAAAGTAAGCATGCAGGTGCAGCAGGCGGTGAAGAAGGCAAATGGTATGTTGGCCTTCATAGCGAAAGGGTTTGAGTATAGGAACAGGGATGTCTTGCTGCAGTTGTACAGGGCCTTGGTGAGACCACACCTTGAGTACTGTGTGCAGTTTTGGTCGCCTTATCTGAGGAAGGATGTTCTTGCCATGGAAGGAGTTCAGCGAAGATTCACAAGGCTGATACCTGGGATGGCAGGAATGACATATGAGGAGAGATTGGGCCGATTGGGCTTATACTCGCTGGAGTATAGAAGAATGAGAGGGGATCTCATCGAAACAGGTCTGGACAAACTAGATGCAGGAAGAATGTTCCCGATGGTCGGAGAGTCCAGAACCAGGGGTCATAATCTAAGGATAACGGGTAAGCCATTTAGGACAGAAATGAGGAAGACTTTCTTCACCCAGAGAGTGGTGAACCTGTGGAATTCTCTACCACAGAAGGTAGTTGAGGCCAAGTCATTAAATATATTCAAGAATGAGTTAGATATATTTCTTAAAGCTAAAGGTATCAAGGGATATGGGGAGAAGGCAGGTACAGGGTACTGAGTTTGGATGATCAGCCATGATCTCATCGAATGGCGGAGCAGGCTCGAGGGGCCGAATGGCCTACTCCTGCTCCTATCTTCTATGTTTCTATGTAAACATCCGTAAGACAAAGGACCTCTACCAACCTGCCCCCGCCACACAATACCGGCCACCGATTATCAAAATCCACGATGAGGCCTTGGACAACATGGACCACTTTCCATACCTTGGGAGCCAACTGTTATCAAGGGCAGACGTCGATGACAAAGTCCAACACTCCCTTCAGTGTGCCAGTGTAGCCTTCGGTCGCTTGAGGAGGAGAGTGTTTGAAGACCAGGACCTCAAACCTGGCACCAAGCTCATGGTCTACAGAGCAGCAGTGATACCCGCCCTGCTGTATGCCTCAGAGACATGGACCATGTACAGAAGGCACCTCAAAGCACTGGAGAGGTACCACCAACGCTGCCTCCGCAAGATCCTGCAAATCCAACGTCAGTGTTCTCGCTCAGGCCAACATCCCCAGCATCGAAGCTTTGCCCACACTCGATCAGCTCCGATGGACGGGCCACATCGTCCGCATGACCGATACGAGACACCCAAAACAAGTGCTCTACTCGGAGCTCCGACACGGCAAGAGAGCCCCAGGTGGGAAGAGGAAATGCTTCAAGGACACCCTCAAAGCCTCCTTGAAACATCCCCACCGACACCTGGGAATCCCTGGCCCAAGACCGCACAAAGTGGAGGAGAAGCATCCAGGAAGGCGCCGAACACCTCGCGTCTCTTCGCCGGGAGCAAGCGGAAGCCAAGCGCAAACAGCGGAAGGAGCACACGTCAACCCAAGCACCCCACCCACCCACCCGCCCCTTCAGCCACCGTCTGCCCCACCTGTGACAGAGACTGTAGATCCCACATTGGACTCATCAGTCACCTGAGAACCCATTGTTAGTGTCATCCTCGGTTCCCAGGGACTGCCCAAGAAGAAGAAGATTTTGCCTGTAATGGAAAATAACTGAAGATTTGTCCCAGTGTAACCTTTGCTGTCATGAAATGAGTGTGTCTTTTAATGAGCCTCGCGTCCTTGCTCAAGTCGGCTGCAATTGTGTAGAAAGGGGATGTGTGAAGAGATGGTCTGTGTATGGAGATGTGAAAGAAGGAAACGGTGTGTGTGTGTGATAGTGACACAGCCTTGTGGTCACAGTCAGAACAATGCACAGATATCCTTGTGGTTATGGTTTGGGCAGGGCCAGATCAATAATGTAGTAAACAAGTGAAATATAAATATCGCCAGTGTAGTCGCAGCTTGTTAGAACAGACCTGGGGAGAAGAGAGCTCTGAATCCACTGTATTATCTCTCTTCTCCGGATCGGGTAACTATACTCTGTCTGTATTTTTGCAGTACCGATAATAAAGTCAGTAAAAGACAATCTGTTGTTGTGAGCTTGATTATCTGGTGTCTGAAACCACAAGACTCAATTTTTAGACTCAACAAGATGAACAAGTAAACACATCACTGCCCAATACTCCAGCTCTATATTCACAGGAGAAAGTCTGTTATCACACTCCTCGAGTGGACAGAATAAAGAAAGATCACAACTCAGAACCTCCAGATTCATTTATAAATACCTTTCAAATCCTGACTGATATCAATTTTCATTGTACGTTCCATTGAAGACGAGAGAGGGGCTGGAGAGCAGGGGGTGAAAGAGGAGTTGGGGTTGGAGAGTAGGGGTGAAAGAGGAGTTGGGGGTGAGAGGAGTTGGAGAGTAGGGGTGAAAGAGGAGTTGGGGTGAGGGGGTTTGGAGAGTAGGGGTGAAAGAGGAGTTGGGGTGAGAGGAGTTGGAGAGTAGGGGTGAAAGAGGAGTTGGAGTGAGGGGGATTGGAGAGTAGGGGTGAAAGAGGAGTTGGAGTGAGCGGGGTTGGAGAGTAGGGGTGAAAGGAGTTGGAGTGAGGGGGGTTGGAGAGTAGGAGTGAGGGGGGTTGGAGAGTTGGGGTGAGGGGGTTGGAGAGTAGGGGTGAGAGGAGTTGGGGTGAGGGGGGTTGGAGAGTAGGGGTGAAAGAGGAGTTGGGGTGAGGGGGTTGGAGAGTAGGGGTGAAAGAGGAGTTGGGGTGAGGGGGGTTGGAGAGTAGGGGTGAAGAGGAGTTGGGGTGAGGGGTTGGAGAGTAGGGGTGAAAGAGGAGTTGGGGTGAGGGGGGTTGGAGAGTAGGGGTGAAAGGAGTTGAGGTGAGGGAGTTTGAAGAGTAGGGGTGAAAGAGGAGTTGGGGTGAGGGGGGTTGGAGAGTAGGGGTGAAAGAGGAGTTGGGGTGAGAGGGGTTGGAGAGTAGGGGTGAAAGAGAGTTGGGGTGAGGGGGTTGGAGAGTAGGGGTGAAAGAGGAGTTGGGGTGAGGGGTTGGAGAGTAGGGGTGAAAGGAGTTGGGGTGAGGGGGGTTGGAGAGTAGGGGTGAAAGAGGAGTTGGGGTGAGGGGGTTGGAGAGTAGGGGTGAAAGAGGAGTTGGGGTGAGGGGGGTTGGAGAGTAGGGGTGAAAGAGGAGTTGGGTGAGGGGTTGGAGAGTAGGGGTGAAAGAGGAGTTGGGGTGAGGGGGTTGGAGAGTAGGGGTGAAAGAGGAGTTGGGGTGAGGGGGTTGGAGAGTAGGGGTGAAAGAGGAGTTGGGGTGAGGGGGTTGGAGAGTAGGGGTGAAAGAGGAGTTGGGGTGAGGGGGTTGGAGAGTAGGGGTGAAAGAGGAGTTGGGGTGAGGGGGGTTGGAGAGTAGGGGTGAAAGAGGAGTTGGGTGAGGGGGGTTGGAGAGTAGGGGTGAAAGAGGAGTTGGGGTGAGGGGGTTGGAGAGTAGGGGTGAAAGAGGAGTTGGGGTGAGGGGGTTGGAGAGTAGGGGTGAAAGAGGAGTTGGGGTGAGGGGGGTTGGAGAGTAGGGTGAAAGAGGAGTTGGGGTGAGGGGGGTTGGAGAGTAGGGGTGAAAGAGGAGTTGGGGTGAGGGGGGTTGGAGAGTAGGGGTGAAAGAGGAGTTGGGGTGAGGGGGGTTGGAGAGTAGGGGTGAAAGAGGAGTTGGGGTGAGGGGGGTTGGAGAGTAGGGGTGAAAGAGGAGTTGGGGTGAGGGGTGTTGGAGAGTTGGGGTGAAAGAGGAGTTGGGGTGAGGGTGTTGGAGAGTAGGGGTGAAAGAGGAGTTGGGGTGAGGGGGTTGGAGAGTAGGGGTGAAAGAGGAGTTGGGGTGAGGGGGGTTGGAGAGTAGGGGTGAAAGAGGAGTTGGGGTGAGGGGGGTTGGAGAGTAGGGGTGAAAGAGGAGTTGGGGTGAGGGGGGTTGGAGAGTAGGGGTGAAAGAGGAGTTGGGGTGAGGGGGGTTGGAGAGTAGGGGTGAAAGAGGAGTTGGGGTGAGGGGGGTTGGAGAGTAGGGGTGAAAGAGGAGTTGGGGTGAGGGGGGTTGGAGAGTAGGGGTGAAAGAGGAGTTGGGGTGAGGGGGTTGGAGAGTAGGGGTGAAAGAGGAGTTGGGGTGAGGGGGGTTGGAGAGTAGGGGTGAAAGAGGAGTTGGGGTGAGGGGGTTGGAGAGTAGGGGTGAAAGAGGAGTTGGGGTGAGGGGGGTTGGAGAGTAGGGGTGAAAGAGGAGTTGGGGTGAGGGGGGTTGGAGAGTAGGGGTGAAAGAGGAGTTGGGGTGAGGGGGTTGGAGAGTAGGGGTGAAAGAGGAGTTGGGGTGAGGGGGTTGGAGAGTAGGGGTGAAAGAGGAGTTGGGGTGAGGGGGGTTGGAGAGTAGGGGTGAAAGAGGAGTTGGGGTGAGGGGGGTTGGAGAGTAGGGGTGAAAGAGGAGTTGGGGTGAGGGGGGTTGGAGAGTAGGGGTGAAAGAGGAGTTGGGGTGAGGGGGGTTGGAGAGTAGGGGTGAAAGAGGAGTTGGGGTGAGGGGGTTGGAGAGTAGGGGTGAAAGAGGAGTTGGGGTGAGGGGGTTGGAGAGTAGGGGTGAAAGAGGAGTTGGGGTGAGGGGGGTTGGAGAGTAGGGGTGAAAGAGGAGTTGGGGTGAGGGGGGTTGGAGAGTAGGGGTGAAAGAGGAGTTGGGGTGAGGGGGGTTGGAGAGTAGGGTGAAAGAGGAGTTGGGGTGAGGGGGGTTGGAGAGTAGGGGTGAAAGAGGAGTTGGGGTGAGGGGGTTGGAGAGTAGGGGTGAAAGAGGAGTTGGGGTGAGGGGGTTGGAGAGTAGGGGTGAAAGAGGAGTTGGGGTGAGGGGGGTTGGAGAGTAGGGGTGAAAGAGGAGTTGGGGTGAGGGGGGTTGGAGAGTAGGGGTGAAAGAGGAGTTGGGGTGAGGGGGGTTGGAGAGTAGGGGTGAAAGAGGAGTTGGGGTGAGGGGGTTGGAGAGTAGGGGTGAAAGAGGAGTTGGGGTGAGGGGGTTGGAGAGTAGGGGTGAAAGAGGAGTTGGGGTGAGGGGGTTGGAGAGTAGGGGTGAAAGAGGAGTTGGGGTGAGGGGGTTGGAGAGTAGGGGTGAAAGAGGAGTTGGGGTGAGGGGGGTTGGAGAGTAGGGGTGAAAGAGGAGTTGGGGTGAGGGGGGTTGGAGAGTAGGGTGAAAGAGGAGTTGGGTGAGGGGGGTTGAGAGTAGGGGTGAAAGAGGAGTTGGGTGTAGGGGGGTTGAGAGTAGGGGTGAAGAGGAGTTGGGGTGAGGGGGTTGGAGAGAGGTAGGGGTGAAAGAGGTGTTGGGGTGGGGGGGTGGGAGAGTAGGGGTGAAAGAGGAGTTGGGGTGAGGGGGTTTGAGAGTAGGGTGAAAGAGGAGTTGGCGTCGAGGGGGGGGGGCTGGAGAGTAGGGGTGAAAGAGGAGTTGGGGTGAGGGGGGTTTGGAGAGTAGGGGTAAAGGAGGAGTTTGGGGTGAGGGGGGTTGGAAGGTATGTGTGAAAGAGAACTTGGCCCTTAAGCACTTGGAATTCCCTCCTAACCTCTTTGATAAAGCTTTTGGTCCCTTTCCTGCTATCCCTGTCGGTGTCAAACATGTTTTTTTTACATTGCTCTTGTTGAGCTCTTCGGACGTTTTACTAGGTTAAATGTGCTATAAAAATGTAAGTTGTTGCTGATATCAAATCCAGGGTCCACTGACACAGAGACACCAAATCCAGGGACTAGTTACATTGAGACACCAAATCCAGGGATCACTTACAGTGTGACATCAAATCCAGGGTCCACTTACAGTGTGACATCAAATCCAGGGTCCACTTACACCGTAATACCAAATCCAGGGACCACTTACAGTGTGACATCAAATCCAGGGTCCACTTACACAGAGACACCAAATCCAGGGACTAGTTACATTGAGACACCAAATCCAGGGATCGCTTACACTGTGACAAAAACATCCAGGGACCACTTACAGTGTGACACCAAATCAATGGACCATTTTCACTATGACACCAAATCTAGAAACCATTTTTCAATGACACCTAATTGAGGAAACATTTACACTGAGACACCTATCCTGTGACCACTGACACTCTGACACCAAATCCAGGGACCATTTACACTATGACACCAAACCCAGGGACTATTTGCAGTGCAACACTAAATTCAGGGCCCACATGTACAGTCCCAGGGTTAGAATCACCATGTACAGTCCCAGGGCTGGAATTCCCATGTACAGTCCCAGGGCTGGAATTCCCATGTACAGTCCCAGGGTTGGAATCCCCATGTACAGTCCCAGGGTTGGAACCCCCATGTACAGTCCCAGGGTTAGAATCCCCATGTACAGTCCCAGGGTTGGAATCCCCATGTACAGTCCCAGGGTTGGAATCCCCATGTACAGTCCCAGGGTTGGAATCCCCATGTACAGTCCCAGGGTTGGAATCCCCATGTACAGTCCCAGGGTTGGAATCCCCATGTACAGTCCCAGGGTTGGAATCCCCATGTACAGTCCCAGGGTTGGAATCCCCATGTACAGTCCCAGGGCTGGAATCTATGCGTTAGCAATGAGCTTGGGCCCCAGCACATGCTCACCGTAAAACCCTGGCCAAGGGCAGGCCCACTGTGCCCTCTCTGAACCCGATTTGCTGCTCCCTCTGTGCCCAGCACTGCCTGCATGGAAGTGGAATTTCATCCTCAGTGTTACAAGTTTCATCGGTTACAGGCTGGAGAGAGGAATAATTCAAACTGACCCAGAGCTGTGTGATTGGTTCAGTCTGTATATCACTGACGGGCCCTTTTAAATTTGAGTGGTCAGGTATTCAATTTCCCGTAAACTCTAATCCCGGATATAAAAGAGGGGAGAGCTGTGTTTAAATCAGAGTCCCCTTGGAGATTCTCAGTGAAGGAACTGGTCAGCTTGAAATTCGAATCAGAAAAATCAGTGAGAAATTTCCAATTAGCAGATTTTGACCATAGAATCAATGGTTCCAGCACAGAAGGAGGACATTCGGCCCGTCGAGCCCGTGCCGAAACAGCGTAGCTCATAAGGGCGGGGATTGAACCCGCGACATTAGCGTTATTAGCACCATGCTCGAACCATCTGAGCAAACTGACCAATATCAACTCCCACACGGATGGGGAATTCTAGAAGAAGGAGGAACCGGTCACGATTTGAAAGGTATTAAAGTATTCGAGGGGCCCCTACATTTGGGATCTTTCTTTATTTTGTCCACTCGAGGAGTTAGATAACAGACTTCCTCCTGTGAATGTAGAGCTGGATTATTGGGCCGTGATGTGTTTCCTTGTTGATCTTCTGTTAAATACATTTCCTGAGTTAATTTAAATCTAAACCAGGTTTGCAGGCGTGATGCTCTATTCACACATCGAAGGTGAGAGAGATGCTGTGGGTCACACGCTAAGCCCAGTAGCTGACAGTGATTAACAGACTGGGTTTTATGTTTAGTGATCCCGGGCATGTTACCGATACCTTCCCTGGATACCAAGGCTAGGAGAGGCACTCTGGAATGTATGGGGAGCTGGGACTTGTCCATGAGAGTAACCGAAGGTATGAGAACTAAAATAATCTCGAGTTAGAAAGGAGAAAAGGCCCAAAAATGGAGCAGGCGGTAACAGGACATCAATTAGTCTCCTGTTATCTTGGAGACATCAAGGACTTGACACACTGTGTGTTGGAAACAAAGCTGATTTATTTGGCATATATCCAGAAGATTAAACTCCAGCCCAGTTAGGGAGTTATTAACATCAGACACAAACCCCAACTATCAGAATGAACATGGTTCAGTCCTGAATGTGATTAACAGTAGAATCCAACCCCTGCAGTCACTTGTGAACTCGCTGGTGTTTCAGTAGGCTGGATGACTGAGTGAATCTCTTTCCACAAATGGTGCAGGTGAACGGCCTCTCTCCAGTGTGAACTCGCTGGTGTGTCAGCAGCGCATTTTTCCTTTTAAAGCTCTTCTCACAGTCAGAACATTTAAATGGTCTCTTCTCATTGTGAACAAGTTGGTGTGAAGTGAGGTTGGCTGATGAAGTGAATCCCTTCCCACACACCGAGCAGGTGAACGGCCTCTCCCCAGTGTGAACTCGTTGGTGTGTCAGCAGATCCCTTGTGCTTTTGAAGCTCTTCTCACAGTCAGAACATTCTAAAGGACTCTTCTTGGTGTGAACAAGTTGGTGTGCAGTGAGGTTGGCAGACTCTGTGAATCCCTTCCCACACACGGAGCAGGTGAACGGCCTCTCCCCAGTGTGAACTCGCTGGTGTCTCAGCAGGTGGGATGAATTAGTGAATCCCTTCCCACACACGGAGCAGGTGAACGGCCTCTCCCCAGTGTGAGTGTGTTGGTGTGCCAGCAAGTTGAATGAACGAGCAAATCCCTTCGCACACACGGAGCAGGTGAATGGCCTTTCCTCTGTGTGAGTGCGTTGGTGTGCCAACAAAGAATTTCTGCTTTTAAAGCTCTTCTCACAGTCAGAGCATTTAAAAGATCCATCATCAGTGTGAACAAGCTGGTGTGTAGTGAGGTGGGATGAACGAGTGAATCCCTTCCCACACACGGAGCAGGTGAACGGTCTCTCCCCGGTGTGAATACGCTGGTGTACAGTGAGGTTCCTTGAACGAGTGAATCCCTTCCCACACACGGAGCAGGTGAACGGCCTCTCCCCAGTGTGACTGCACCGATGAATTTCCAGCTCAGATGGGCAAGAGAATCCCTTCCCACAGTCTCCACATTTCCACGGTTTCTCCGTGGTGCGGGTGTCCTTGTGTCTCTCCAGGTTGGACGATCGGTTGAAGCCTCGTCTACACACAAAACACATATATGGTTACTCCCCGCTGTGAAAATTTTCCTCTTATAACAGATTCTACAAACAAATACTAATTATGATATTTATACAATATTATAGTTGTGTAGTGAAGTTCTTCTAACAGGCAGTGTCCACCAACTGAGCAGACCGATAGTTAGCAGATCTGGGAGGCACCACAAGATGTTCCACCTTGACTGCAGCAGTCAGCTTTCTTATCCCCGGGGTACCGACTCTCAACTAAGCTGCTAACTGCCCCTCTATTAAGGCCTGAAAAGTAGAGCCTGCCTGATTCTTGTTACATCTGTCAATCAGATCATCCTGCTGAAGGAAAGTTACAGAACAAACAACCTCAAACTAATCTTACAAATAATGAACTAACAAAGGGCCTCCATCGAACTGCAAGGAATATTACTTCCAGCTGCATTCCTTTTACAGATGTGCTCGCTCTAACTCGATCTTCCACAGACATAGGCTTGGCAGATTGTTTTTGTAACTAACAGCTCCTTCAGTATATTTTCTTCCCACAATTGAGTGTTGTGCCTCAGGAGTTAATTGGAACTATAAACTTCTTAAATTGATAGTTAAGACAGATGGCTTTGCCCGTTGCCTAGACAGCACAATGATGTTTATGGACCTCTCCAACAGGGAAGGTCTCTGTGTAGAGAACAACAACAACTTGCATTTATGTAGCACCTTTAACATAGTAAAATGTCCCAAGGTGCTTCACAGGAGCCTATTATCAAACAAAATTTGACACCAAACCGCATAAGGAGATATTAGTGCAAATGAGGTAGGTTTTAAGGAGTGGCTTAAAAGAGGAAAGAGAGTCGGGGAGTTTGGGGGAACGAATTCCAGAGCTTAGGGCCCAGTAGCTGAAGACACGGCCGCCAATGGTGGAGCGATTAAAACTGGGGACGTGCAAGAGGCCAGAATTGGAGGAGCGCAGCAATCTGGGAGGGTTGTAGGGCTGGAGGAGGTTACAGAGATAGGGAGGGGTGAGGCCAAGGAGGAATTGAAAAAAAGCTTCAATTCAAGAGTTTCTGGGCAGTTAGTCTTTTAATTCAGAATCTAGCAGCCTTTATGTAAACATACAATAGCAAAATACTGTGAATGCTGGAAATCTGAAATGACAACAGAAAATGCTGGAAACACTCAGCAGGTCATATGTATATGAAATAAAGAAAATCTGTCTTGCGTTTAGAATTTCATTCTAAATCTAATTTAATCGTGACAATATTTTCATTTTGACAATATTTTCATTTTAATTCCGGACTTCTAAAATGCCCTTTCCCACACTCGGTCCCTCCCTATAAACTGACCCTGTGTAATATTTCTCAGTTTAGGTGAAGGACCCTCCCTGACGAGTCTCCACTTCTCCTCCATTTACAGACGCTCCCTGACCAGTCACCATTTCTCCTCCATTTACAGACGCTCCCTGACTCACTTCCTGTCTGTCCCGGAGTTTGGCGCTTTGTTGAGATTCGGGCCGGAGCGAAACGGGAACCCGCGGGTGGAGGCGGATAATGTTCACTGCTCTTATAATGGGGCCTGGGGCCGCACTCGGGGTGTGTGCAGCCCGCGTCCCCCCGGGGTTTATTAACCCGCTCCCTGAGCTCTCTCACCTGATGTGTCAGCGGCTGCTGCCAAGGTCCGCGCATGCTCAGCTCACCTTCTGTTGTTCAGGTTTAAAGGTCAAGGCCCGCCCCTCACACACTCCGATTGGTTGGAGGACCCGCCGCCCGCTCGGTCCTCCAGCCCCGCCCTGCTCTTCCTATTGGTCCAAACTCCCGTCAATCACCCGGGCAGTGTGAGCTGAGCATGCGCGGACCTTGGCAGCAGCCGCTGACACATCAGGTGAGAGAGCTCAGGGAAATAACAACAGAAAACGCTGGAAAAACTCAGCAGGCCAGGCAACATCCGTGGAGAGAGAAACAGAGTTAACGTTTCAGGTCGAAACCCTTCATCGGAACTGAGAACAGAGCAGGAAATTAAACAGATAAAAATGCAAGGGGGAGGCTGGGGGGAGGAATAAAAGAACAAAAGGGGTGGTCTATGGTAAGTAGAGACATTAAGAGATGCTCAAGGCAAGACGAGATGGTAATAGGACAGGTTAAGAAACAAAAGGTGAGGTGTGAAATGCTGGCAGAATGAGAGACAGCTGCCGTAGGGGGAGAGAGAGAAAAAAAAAGGAAAAAGGAAAAAGGCACGGACCAAAAGGGTGGATAAAATGTATATATGTGTGGTAGGGGCCGAGGTTATGATCTGAAATTGTTGAACTCGATATTGAGTCCGGAAGGCTGTAAAGTGCCTAATCAGAAGATGAGGTGCTGTTCCTCGAGATTACGCTGAGCTTCCGTGGAACAATGCAGGAGGCCGAGGACGGTGAGGTCTGAGTGGGAGTGGAGAGGTGAATTAAAATGACAAGCGACCGGAAGCTCGGGGTCACCCTTACGGACTGAACGGAGGTGTTCCGCAAAGCGGTCACCCAATCTGCGTTTGGTCTCTCCAATGTAGAGGAGAATCCGGACTCAATATCGAGTTCAACAATTTCAGATCATAACCTCGGCCCCTACCACACATATATACATTTTATCCACCCTTTTGGTCCGTGCCTTTTTCCTTTTTCCTTTTTTTTTCTCTCTCTCCCCCTACGGCAGCTGTCTCTCATTCTGCCAGCATTTCACACCTCACCTTTTGTTTCTTAACCTGTCCTATTACCATCTCGTCTTGCCTTGAGCATCTCTTAATGTCTCTACTTACCATAGACCACCCCTTTTGTTCTTTTATTCCTCCCCCCAGCCTCCCCCTTGCATTTTTATCTGTTTAATTTCCTGCTCTGTTCTCAGTTCCGATGAAGGGTTTCGACCTGAAACGTTAACTCTGTTTCTCTCTCCACGGATGTTGCCTGGCCTGCTGAGTTTTTCCAGCGTTTTCTGTTGTTATTTCCCTGAGCTCTCTCACCTGATGTGTCAGCGGCTGCTGCCAAGGTCCGCGCATGCTCAGCTCACACTGCCCGGGTGATTGACGGGAGTTTGGACCAATAGGAAGAGCAGGGCGGGGCTGGAGGACCGAGCGGGCGGCGGGTCCTCCAACCAATCGGAGTGTGTGAGGGGCGGGCCTTGACCTTTAAACCTGAACAACAGAAGGTGAGCTGAGCATGCGCGGACCTTGGCAGCAGCCGCTGACACATCAGGTGAGAGAGCTCAGGGAGCGGGTTAATAAACCCCGGGGGGACGCGGGCTGCACACACCCCGAGTGCGGCCCCAGGCCCCATTATTAAAACACTCCACATTATCCGCTGCACAAACACCCGGGGTGGGCCTCAGGCCCCGAACAAGAGCCTCCGGGCCGGGCCTTTGCCCCGAGCGGGGCGGCAGCTGCGGGGCTTTCTCCCGGTGACAGGCCCGGGTTAACGGCCGCCATCTTGAGAGGCTCAGGGGGCAGCAGGGCGCATGCGCGGCCCCCTTGGCCAGGAACCAGGAGGAGAGAATCTTGTCAATTTCTATCCTGGACTCACAGTCATGGCTTTTGGAAACTCCTTTTACAGGCTGTGAGAAGGGCAGCATTTACACACCGCAAACTCAGACCAACAACAACAACTTACCTTTATATAGAGCCTTTAAAACATCTTAAGGCGCTTCACAGTAGCGCAGTCAGACAATAATCGACACACATACTTTGTTTGTGGTCCAGTGCACTGACACAAAGTTCCTTCACAACTGTAACAATTTTATTGCGGTTGCTGTGAAGGCTGCGCTCACTCTGCTCGTACACCTGGTCTCCAAAGGAGGCAAAACAGGACTAATGCTGCCGAGCTCAGCTCGTTTTGATCAGAAAATATCAACTGTTTAGTCTCGCCAGGAAATGCACAAAAGAGGCAGCAGTGCTCATTGGCTGCCCAGGAAAGTCCTATTTAGATTAAACTCCTTCACCCAGAGAGTGCTGAGAATGTGGAACTTGCTGCCACAGAGAGTAGTTGAGGCGAAGAGCATGGATGTATTTAAGGGGAAGCTGGATAAACACATGGGTGAAAGGAATAGAAGGGAGATGCTGATTGGGTGAGATGATGAGAGATGGGAGGAGGCTCGTGTGGAGCATAAACACCGCATGGACCAGTTGGGCCGAATGGCCTGTTTCTGTGCTGTACAATCTATGTAATTCTATGTAATAAGAGAGGAAAGAATGTTCCATAGAAACTAGAATTATCTGTTCTGCATTTTTATCCTGAACTTACAGTGATGTCTTTTGTAAACTGCTTTTACAGGGAATATCATCGGCCTTTGAACGTGGAAGGAGAAATGTTTGTCTGTTCTGTCTGTGGGAAAAGATTTCAAACATCAGTGTGACTGGAAAAGCACCGAGACACACACACCTGAGTGAGAGTGTTCCAGTGCACTGACTGTGGAAAGAGCTTTAACATCGCACCATTCACAGCGGGGAGAAACCGTACACGTGTTCTGTGTATGGACGAGGCTTCAACTGATCGTCCAACCTGGAGAGACACAAGGACACCCGCACCACGGAGAAACCGTGGAAATGTGGGGACTGTGGGAAGGAATTCAATTACCCATCCCAGCTGGAAACTCATCAACGCAGTCACACTGGGGAGAGGCCGTTCACCTGTTCCGAGTGTGGGAAGGGATTCACTCGGTCATCCCAACTGCTAACACACCAGCTAGTTCACACTGATGAGAGACCGTTCACTTGCCCCATGTGTAGGAAGGGATTCACTTGTTCATCCAGCCTGCTTGAACATCAACTTGTTCACTCTGATAAGACACCGTTTAAATGTTCTGACTGTGAGAAGAGCTTTAAAAGCATAAAGTATCTGTTCAGACACCAGCGCACTCACACTGGGGAGAGGCCGTTCACCTGCTCTGAGTGTGGGAAGGGATTCACTGATTCATCCACCCTACTGAGACACCAGCGAGTTCACAAGTGACTGCAGGGGTTGGATTATGCTTTTATTGCTGCTGTTAATCACATCCAGGACTGAACCATGTTCATTCTGTCAATTGGGGTTTGTTTCTGCTGATGTTAATAACCCTATAACTGGGCTGGAGTTTATTATTCTGGATAAATGTCAAATAAATCAGCTTTGTTTCAAACACACTTTGTGTCGAGTCTGTGCTGACTCCATGATAAGAGGAGACTAATTGATGTCCTGTTGCTGACTGCTCCATTTTTGGGCCGTTTCTCCTTTCTTACTCTGGATTATTTCGGTTCTGATCTAATTGGCCTTCTACCATCCTGGGAGTCCCACGATACAACGATAATGGAGCTGTTGACTAATCACAGCGATCAATCTCTATCAATGAGTCTACAACAGACCCAGACATGAGGCGAGGAAAACCCCAGTGGTGGAGAGCTTTAGGAGCCATCGGACCAAAGTCACCTCTTCCTCCCGAGCATTCTACACTTACCACACGTCATGTCTCAAATTACTCACACACTGTGTCCCCAAATCTTACTCTATGAATGAAATCGGTCCAATTTACATTTGAATGAATCAACACTAACTGCTTCCACCGTCTCCCTAGGGAGCCTGTCCCAGAGATTGACCACTCACTCACTGAAATACTGTTTCTGAACGGGGATAATTCAACTCTACAGCATTTAAGGGGTTATTATAAGCTGAGACTGCCTGAATTCTTGGAACCCAATGTGCAGACAACAAGCGCGTACGCATGAATATCGAGAGGACGTGGGTTGAAATAACAGATGGGAACAAATTGGCTTTCGATTAGAAAGCACAAATGTCAGCTGTGATAAGAATGGATGCAGTAACGACCAAATGAGGTCGATGGAATGTATGTAACTGCATAACATGCTTGTAAATATGGAGTCTGATCCTCCAAGAGTGGAAGGACCGCTCCCACGCGGGCGAAATAAAGACTGTTTACACTCTTGCTCCTGACTTGTGTCGAGTATTCTGAAATGTTCCACGACAAATTGGCGTAGTCGGCAGGATCTCCAAAGGGACGGCAGACATACGTGGGCGACGACACATCGAAGGGGTGAGTACGTTAAATATTACCACCCATAGAATAGGATGATAGTCTAGTTTACGTCTTGTCCGCCGCCTGAGAGATCCGACCCTGCAAGTCCAGCAAGCAAGAAGGCCTACAGTCGACGGTCTGAGATCTCGTAAGGTAGCCGGTTATAAGTATTGGGATAGAGGGATTCCTGTGAACACTGGCCGGAGAGCCGATTCACCGGTAAATCCCAGGTTAGAGAGATTCCTGTGAACACCGGCCGGAGAGCCGATTCACCGGTAAATCCCAGGTTAGAGAGATTCCTGTGAACACTGGCCGGAGAGCCGATTCACCGGTAAATCCCAGGTTAGAGAGATTCCTGTGAACACTGGCCAGAGAGCCGATTCACCGGTAAATCCCAGGTTAGAGAGATTCCTGTGAACACTGGCCGGAGAGCCGATTCACTGGTAAATCCCAGGTTAGAGAGATTCCTGCGAACACTGGCCGGAGAGCCGATTCACCGGTAAATCCCAGGTTAGAGAGATTCCTGTGAACACTGGCCGGAGAGCCGATTCACCGGTAAATCCCAGGTTAGAGAGATTCCTGTGAACACTGGCTGGAGAGCCGATTCACCGGTAAATCCCAGGGTACTATAGGATGGAGGAAAAGGACTTAGACTGGAGAATCGAGGGGTCCCTAACGCGGTATTTAGCCGATAAGAATAAGAAGACCACACAGAAAAAGGTCAAGAATGGGTGGAATTCATCAGATATCCCGAGCAAGCAAAATGATAAGGAAAAGAAGATAAGGAGGAGAAGGCGGCGATGGTAATAGTGACGCATAGTTACTTGGAGTTAAGCCACAAGATGAGGGAGACTATTGCCCGACTGACCAAAGAAAACAAGGAACTTAAGGGACGGGAGTTCCCCAGGGGTTCCATAACAGCCCGGGAATCTTTCACCGAGTTATGAGTAGAGCCCTGGAGAAACTAGATCTGACACAGCATGTTGCTCCAGTATGTCGACGAGTATATTGATGGCGCTGAGGGCCACACCAAATAGGACTAACACCCGACGAATTGATGACTGGGTGAGCAATGAGACTGCCAGGGGATGTTGTGACAGGGAGTGAGGATGTAGGACCAGCCCCGAGAACCAGTCAAGAGGTTTGTGAGGGACCGATGCCGGCAGCTGCCTGGTTTACGGCGTGAAGTTGCGGACGAACAGGCGATCCGCGATTTGGAAACCGATGTGATGGAGGATAAAGCTAAGGTGCCAGAAGTAGGAGAAGAGGTAATGGTCAAAATAGTACCAGGAAAGCCAGGGTTTGCACCAAAATGGATAGGCCCATATGAAGCAATCATGACAAGTGACACCTGCGCTAGTTTGGATATGCAGGGAAAGGGCCGATGGAAACATTGGTCCCAGTTACAACCCTATAAGGGGTAAGATTACAAGTCAATAACTGGGTCCCGGTGATGCCCGTCTGCATTTTTGCTTTCCACATATCACCAGGATGAACCAACGAGCGCTGTTGCTTCTGCTGTGCCACGTGGCTTTCACTGAAGGAGCATGTGTGACTTATTTTACAAGCGCCGTGCATGGCAAATTTAATGTTGTAGGCACCTACGGGGAACTCGCCTTTAATCAAACAGGGACCGGGAAAGGAATAATGGTGCAACAAGTAGTATCCGTGGCTGTGAGTAACGTCGTATGTGTTGAGTGTCCATTCGGGCACGAGCATCCCACAACAGCAGGAGGCGCAGATCTGTGGCGTACATGGCATTGGAACCAGGGCAGGATTGGACATTCTGAATGTGATAATGTGACAATGTGCGCTCGGCCGGTCGGAGGGACCGGAGAATGGACTTGTGTTAGTAAAGGAAGATAAGATTTTGTATGATAATGCACACCATGAGTTGGTACCCGTAGTGTTGAACATTACAGATGTAGGGTTACCGTCCTGGTGCTCGGGGAAAAACCAGAGCGTTATACACCGCCCTGTTGGGCAGGGTAATGCACTAACAAACAGCTTATCAAGCTTACAAGGAAAACAGGGTCCAACACAACCGGTTGCCAACTCAGGGGATTAGTGCGTGTGTATTCTACTAATACTGACTGCATTGTAAAGGAAGGAATGTTATTGGGAATGGTACTTGCTATACCAGTGCTCACTGACTCAACCCCACCTCGAGAGGTCTATAGAGTAGAGAACATAGGGGTGATCAGGGAAGGGTATAGTGCTAAACATCACAGCACACTCCCATATGCAGTGAAGATGCGAGGAACGATGTTAGGGACCACACTTGAAGGGTGTAGCATCAGTGGCTCCACAATTGTGTGCCCTCACCCGATCTATGAGACAGAGGAGGCGAAGTGTGGATTTAATACCACAGCCAGTTGTACCATGGAGGCCATGCCAGCCAACATGGAACCAACTCGAGTAGCCTACGTGGGTAAAGGCCAAAACTGCGTCACCACATCCCAGATGTTTTTCTGGCACGGGTATAACCAATGCCAGCTGGGAAACCAAACCGTGTGCTTTAGACCACAGTTGCCATCACGGGTGGGCAGGGTAGAGCTGGTGGACATACATCAACGAGAGGTAGTTAACCTGGATGCCAAGGAGGATGCTCGAGATGAGCTCGAACAGTACATTAACCAGTTCACCTACCCGATACCCCCACTGCCTGAGCACTTGGATGAAATCAAGGCAGGGTTAGATAAGGCCTACAAGACCTGTTATACCCTCCGTCAGAAGAGCGAGGATATAAAGGACCAGGTCGAGGAAATCCAAGTCACAACTTGGTGGGAGGACTTGTAGAACTGGGGGCTTAATGTACAAATTCACCCCTGGATCAGAATAGTCTCCCATGTTTTGGTGGTGGTACAACTGGTGGTGATGATAGACATGATTTGTCTCACCTGCACGCTCCGGAGAAAGGAGAAGAATAAGGACTTGGCCAAAGCCCTACGGAAGGCTGAAATAGAACCGTTGAGAAATAAGGGAACAGGTTGGGAGCAACCGGTGTGAAGCTACATATGAGTACAGGGAAAAGCTAGGCTGAAGTTGCTATTTGCTGGCATTATACCCAGACCTAGCGGAGGCGAGTAGAGCCAAAGCGAAGTCCTTAGAGGCTTAGAGTTAGTAGAATCCGAAGCTTATGGAACCCTGAGGATCCCTGGGACACTCCATCGGCGGAGGAACTATGGGTATGGCTGCCTTGGGCCAGGCGCTGGCCAAGGGCCAAAAGGGGGGATTGTTCGGGTATCACAAATAACTGAAGCTAAAAACACAGAGAACGCTGGGAAGCTTGACCTAAACTGTTAAAGCTGAGTCTTAACATTGTGACCCAGATAACAGAAACCACAAAGTGTGTAGATAAGTGTAGCCATGGAGACAATCTCTGAACAGAGGATGTGGGTAACTTAAACAGGTCAGGTGACAGACAGTAACTTCTGCAAATATAGAGCCAGCTGTCTGTGGTTTTTCTAAGTAAATGCATACGTGCGAAACAACATGTTCATTTTTGCGGTTTTCGCGCATAAAAGCAGTTGCTTCTTGCTGTAAAATCAGAGAATTCTTTCGACCTCTGATGGAAGAAGGATCTCTCCCTGTGTGCACTTGAACAAAGCGATCGTTGCACCGTACCGAAGTCTCCACTGAGTCCTTTTCAACCACAACAGAAGAGATTCACTCAATCATCAACCCTGATGACACACCAGCAAGTTCACTCTGATAAGAGACCGTTTAAATGTTCTGACTGTGAGAAGAGCTTTAAAAGAAGTAATGCTCTGCTGACACACCAACGCACTCACACTGGGGAGAATCTGTTCACCTGCTCTGTGTGTCAGAAGGGATTTACTGATTCATCCTACCTGCTGAGACACCAGCGAGTTCACAACGGGGAGAGGCCGTTCATCTGCTTCGAGTGTGGGAAGAGATTCACTGAATCATCCGACCTACTGAGACACCAGCGAGTTCACACTGGGGAGAGGCCGTTCACCTGCTCCGAGTGTGGGAAGGGATTCACTCGATCATCAACCCTGCTGAGACACCAGCGAGTTCACACTGGGGAGAGGCCGTTCACCTGCTCCGAGTGTGGGAAAGGATTCACTTGTTCATCCAACCTCACTACACACCAGCGAGTTCACACCGGGGAGAGGCCGTTCACCTGCTCCGTGTGTGGGAAGAGATTCACTCTGTCATCCAGCCACCAGAGACACCAACTCACTCACACTGGGGAGAGGCCGTTCACCTGCTCCGTGTGTGGGAAGGGATTCGCTCAGTCATCAACCCTGCTGAGACACCAGCAAGTTCACTCTGATAAGAGACCTTTTAAATGTTCTGACTGTGAGAAGAGCTTTAAAAGCAGCAATGATCTGCTGACACACCAACACAGTCACACTGGGGAGAGGCCGTTCAGCTGCTCCGTGTGTGGGAAGAGATTCACTGAGTCATCCGGCCTCCAGAGACACCAACTCACTCACACTGGTGAGAGGCCATTCACCTGCTCCGTGTGTGGGAAGAGATTCACTCAATCATCAACCCTGCTGAGACACCAGCAAGTTCACTCTGATAAGAGACCTTTTAAATGTTCTGACTGTGAGAAGAGTTTTAAAAGAAGTAATGATTTGATGACACACCAACGCACTCACACTGGGGAGAATTTGTTCACCTGCTCCGCGTGTGGGAAGGGATTTACTGATTCATCCCGCCTGCTGACACACCAGCGCACTCACACTGAGGAGAGGCCGTTCACCTGCTCCGTGTGTCAGAAGAGATTCAGTGATTCATCCCACCTAAAGAGACACCAGCGAGTTCACACTGGAGAGAGGCCATTCACCTGCTCCGTGTGTGGGAAGGGATTCACTCAGTCATCCCACCTGCGGACACACCAGCAAGTTCACACGTTACTGCCGAAATTGGATTCTGCTATTATTGCTGCTGATAATCACATCCAGGACTGAACCATGTTCATTCTGACAGTTGGGGTTTGTTTCTGTTGATGTTAATGACCCTATAACTGGGCTGGAGATTAATATTTTGGATCAAAGCCAAATAAATTGGCATTGTTTCAAACACACAGTGTGTCGAGTATTTGTTTCCTCCAAGATAAGAAATTAATTGATGTCCTGTTACTGACTGCTCCATCCTTGTGCCTTTTCTCCTTTCTAACTCTAGATTATTTCAGTTCTCATACCTTCGGTTACTCTCATGGACAAGTCCCAGCTCCCCATACCTTCCAGACTGCCTCTCCTAGCCTTGGTATCCAGGGAAGGTATCGGTAACACGCCCGGGATGACTAGACACAAAACCCAGTCTGTTAATCACTTTCAGCTACTGGACTTAGCGTGTGACCCACAGCATCTCTCTCACCTTCGACGTGTGAATACAGCATCACGCCTTAGAACCTGGTTTTCAATTTAAATGCGCTCAGTAAATGTATTGAACAAAAGATGAACAAGTAAACAGATCACGGCCCATCCTCCAGCTCTATATTGTAGGCTGATGAGACTCTGTTAAGGTGCCATGTGCTGCTGGACTGCTCTGCATTTTGCCTGTAATGAAAATAACTGAAGATTTGTCCCAGTGTAACCTTTGCTGTCATGAAATGAGTGTGTCTTTTAATGAGCCTCACGTCCTTGCTCAAGTCGGCTGCAATTGTGTAGAAAGGGGATGTGTGAAGAGATGGTCTGTGTATGGAGATGTGAAAGAAGGAAACGGTGTGTGTGTGTGATAGTGACACAGCCTTGTGGTCACAGTCAGAACAATGCACAGATATCCTTGTGGTTATGGTTTGGGCAGGGCCAGGTCAATAATGTAGTAAACAAGTTAAATATAAATATCGCCAGTGTAGCCGCAGCTTGTTAGAACAGACCTGGGGAGAAGAGAGCTCTGAATCCACTGTATTATCCCTGTTCTCCGGATCGGGTAACTATACTCTATCTGTATCTTTGCAGTGCTGTTAATAAAGTCAGTGAAAGACAATCTGTTGTTGTGAGCTTGATTATCTGGTGTCTGAAACCACAAGACTCAATCTTTAGACTCAACAAGATGAACAAGTAAACACATCACGGCCCAATACTCCAGCTCTATATTCACAGGAGAAAGTCTGTTATCACACTCCTCGAGTGGACAGAATAAAGAAAGAACCCAACTCGAAGATCCTCCAGAATCATTTGTAAATATCTTTCAAATCCTGACTGATATCAGTTGTCAGTGTAGGTTCCATTGAAGTCAATGGAAGATGAGAGAGGGGCTGGAGAGCAGGAGTGAAAGCAGCTCCACACCCTTTTCAATGGGAAATATCCGAGCACAAAAGGTGCAGCAGGGAAATGGAGCCACAGAGGGGCTCGGCGGGGAGAGGTCCCTCTTCACCCACATTAAAATTTAGATTCCTGGGGCATTGGGACCAGTTCTGGGGGATGTGGGACCTGTACAGGCTGGGCGGTTTGCACCTCAACAGGGCCGGGAGCAATATTCTCGCGGGGTTGGGGTTTGCCAGTGCTGTTCGGGAGGGTTTAAACTAATTTGGCAGGGGGATGGGCACCAGGATGTAGCATTAGAAAGGAGAAACATGGTGCACAGAAGAGTACGAGATACAGATAGCACTAGAGTAAAAGATAGTACAGTATTAGGTGGGGTCAGACTAAGAGAAAATACAAGAAGGTCTAAGATAGGTTTACAGTGCATGTATGTAACCTTGGGCTGATACGTGGCAGGTAACATTTGCGCCACAGAAGTGCCAGGCAATGACTATCTCCAACAAGCGAGAGTCTAATCACCGCCCCTTGACATTCAATGGCATTACCATCGCCGAATCCCCCACCATCAACATCTTGTGGGGGTCACCACTTACCAGAAATTTAACTGGACCAGACACATAAATACTGTGGCAATAAGAGCAGGTCAGAGGCTGGGTATTCTGCGGTGAGTGTTTCACCTCCTGACTCCCCAAAGCCTTTCCACCATCTACAAGGCACAAGTGAGGAGTGTGATGGAATACTCTCCACTTGCCTGGACGAGTGCAGCTCCAACAACACTCAAGATGCTCGACACCATCCAGGTCTGTAAAGCAGCCCGCTTGATTGGCATCCCATCTACCACCTTAAACATTCACTTCCTCCACCATCAGCGTACCGTGGCTGCAGTGTGTACCATCTACAAGATGCACTGCAACAACTCACCAAGGCTTCTTCGGCAGCACCTCCCAATCGCGCGACCTCTTCCACCTAGAAGGACAAGGGCAGCAGGTGCATGGGAACACCACCACCTCCAAGTTCCCCTCCAAGTCACACACCATCCTGGCTTAGAAGTATTTCGCCAATCCTTCATCGTCACTCTGTCAAAATCCTGGAACTCCCTCCCTAACAGCACTGTGGCAGTACCTTCACCACACGGACTGCAGCGGTTCAAGAAGGCGGCTCACCACCACCTTCTCAAGGGCAATTAGGGATGGGCAATAAATGCTGGCCTTGCCACATCCCATAAACAAATAAAAAAAAGGAGGGTCAATTTCAATTAGTTAAGAACGGACCTGGCCTGGGTAAATTGGAATCAAAGATTGGCAGCAAAACTGTCATTGAACAATGGGCTGCCTTTGAAGAGGAGATGGTTTGAGTACAGTAGAGGTACATTCCCACGAGGGGGAAAGGTAGGTCAACCAAAGCCAGAGCTCCCTGGATGACAAAAGAGATAGAGATGAAGATAAAGCAGAAAAAAGGGGCATATGACAGATGTCAGGTTGAGAATGCAAGTGAGAACCAGGGTGAATACAGAAAGTTCAGAGGGGAAGTGAAAAAGGAAATAAGAGGGGAAAAGAGGGAGAATGAGAATAGACTGGCAGCTAACATAAAAAGGAATCCAAAAGTCTTCAATAGGCATATAAATAGTAAACGGGTCGTAAGGGTGGGGCCAATTCGGAACCAAAAATTAGACTAAATGCATGGAGACAGAGGGCATGGCTGAGGTACTAAATGAGTACTTTGCATCTGTCTTTACCAAGGAAGAAGATGCTGCCAAAGTCATAGTGAAAGAGGAGGTCGTTGAGATATTCGATGGGATAAAAATTGATACAGAGGAGGTACTAGAAAGGCTGGCTGTACTTAAAGCAGATAAGTCACCAGGACCGGATGGGATGCATCCTAGGATGCTGAGGGAAGTAAAGGTGGACATTGCGGAGGTACTGGCCATAATATTCCAATCCTCCATGGATACGGAGGTGGTGCCAGAGAACTGGAGAATTGCAAATGTTACAACCTTGTTCAAAAAAGGGTGTCAGGATAAACCCAGCAACTACAGGGCAGTCATCTTAACCTTGGTGGTGGGGAAGCTTTTAGAAATGATAATCCGGGACAAAATTAACAGTCGCTTGGACAAGTGTGGATTAATTAAGGGAAGCCAGCACAGATTTGTTAAAGACAAATCGTGTTTGACTAACTTGATTGAATTTTTACAGAGGTAACAGAGAGGGTTGATGAGGGCAATGCAGTTGATGGGGTGCACGTGGAATTCTAAAAGGGGTTTGATAAAGTGCCACGTAATAGGTTTGCCAGCAAAATTGAAGCCCATGGAATAAAAGGGACAGTGGCAGCATGGATACGAAATTGGCTAAGTGACAGGAAACAGAACGTAGTGGTGAATGGTTGCTTTTTGGACTGAAGGAAGGTATACAGTGATGTTCCCCAGGGGTTGGTACTAGGACCACTGCTTTTCTTGATATATATTAATGATTTGGATTTAGGTGCACAGGGCACTATTTCAAAATTTGCAGATGACACAAAACTTGGAAGAATAGTGAACAGTGAGGAGGATGGGGAGAGACTTCAAGAGGACATAGACAGGCTGGTGGAATGGCCTGACACGTGGCAGATGAAGGTTAACACAGAAAAGTGCACAGGGTAAACTAAAGGGTACAATTCTAAAGGGGGTGCATGAACAGAGAGACCTGTGAGTGTATGTGCACAAATCGTTGAAGGTGGTAGGACCGGTTGAGAAAGTGGTTACAAAAGCATCCTGGGCTTCATAAATAGAGGTATAAAGTACAGAAGCAAGGAAGTTATGATGAACCTTCATAAAACACTGGTTCAGCCTCAACTGGGGTATTGTGTCCAATTCTGGGCACCGCACTTTAGGAAGGTTGTGAAGACTTGCGAGAGGGTGCAGAGAAGATTTACAAGAATGGTTCCAGGGATAAGGGACTTCAGTTATGTGGATAGACTGGAGATGCTGGGGTTGTTTTCCTTAGAGCAGAGAAAATTGTGAGGAGATTTGATAGAAATGTAATCAATTTAATCAAGGAAAAAATTAACGGGCTCTTGGAGAGGTTTAAGCTAATTAAGGAGAGCCAACACGGATTTGTAAAAGGCAGATCGTGTTTGACTAATCATTGAATTTTTTGATGAAGCAACAGAGAGGATTGATGAAGAGAATGCAATGGATGTTGTCTACATGGATTTTCGAAAGGCGTTTGACAAAGTACCACATAGAAGGCTGGTTAACAAAATTGAGGCTCATGGAATAGGTGGGTCAGTGGCAGCTTGGGTAATGAATTGGCTTAAGGACAGAAAACAGCGAGTTGTAGTAAATGGCTGTTTTTCAGACTGGAGGATGGTAGACTGTGGTGTTCCCAAAGGGTCAGTGCTGGGGCCACTGCTTTTTTTATATATATATAAATGACCTGGATATTGGAATACAGAATAGAATTTCTAAATTTGCCAATGACACCAAACTTGAGAAGTGTGAGGTGATGCATTTTGGCAGAAGGAACAGGGAGAAGCAATATACACTTAATGGCACAGTTTTAAAGAGTGTGCAGGGACAGAGGGACCTGGGAGTTAATGTGCATAGGTCCCTGAAGGTGGCAGGATATATTGAGAGAGTGGTTAACAAAGCATATGGGACCTTGGGCTTCATAAATAGAGGTATTGAGTACAAAAGTAGAGAAGTTATGCTGAACCTTTATAAAGCGCTGGTTAGGCCACAACTAGAGTATTGCGTCCAGTTCTGGTCACCACACTTTTGGAAGGATGTGAAGGCCCTTGAGAGGGTGCAGAGGAGATTTACCAGAATAGTTCTGGGGATGGGGGATCTTAGCTACAAGGACAGGTTGGAGAAGCTGGATTTGTTTTCATTGGAGCAAAGGAGGTTGAGGGGTGATTTGATAGAGGTGTACAAGATTATGACGGGTTTGAATAGGCTAGACGGAGAAAGGCTGTTCCCACTAGTTGATGGTACAAGGACTAGGGGACACAGATTTAAGGATTTGGGCAAGAGATACAGGGGGGATGTGAGGAAAAACTTTTTTACACAGCAAGTGGTGATGACCTGGAATTCACTGCTGACGGAAGTGGTGGAAGCGGAGACACTCAATGTTTTCAAGGGGTGACTGGATAGGCACTTGAAGGAAATAAACTTGCAGGGCTACGGGGATAGAGCAGGGGAATGGAACTGACTGGATTGCTCTACAGAGAGCTGGCACGGACTCGATGGGCCGAATGGCCTCCTTCTGTGCCGTTATGACTCTATGACTCTCGGTGTTCAAAATCACGAGGGGTCTGGACAGAGTAGATAGAGAGAAACTGTTCCCATTAACGGAAGGGTCGAGAACCAGAGGAAACAGATTTAAGGTGATTGGCAGAAGAACCAAAGGCGACCTGAGTAAAAACTTTTTACGCAACCAGTGGTTAGGTTCTGGAATGCACTGCCTGAAAGAGTGGTGAAGGCAGATTCAATCGTGGCTTTCAAAAGGGAATTGGATAAGTACCTGAAGGGAAAAAAATGCAGGGCTACGGGAAAGGGCGGGGGAGTGGGACTAGCTGGGACTTGCAGAGAGCCGGCACGGGCTCGACGGGCCGAATGGCCTCCTTCTGTGCTGTAACCATTCTATGATTCTAAGATTCTAATTTGGGCTTTCAATGGCGGAGCTGTTACCCAACATTACCCAACATGCCCCGCGATACAGACCGCAGGTGCTCAGCGCGCAGGCGCAGTGCGGGTCTGTAGTTGGAGCATGCGCAGTGTGACATTGATCAGTGCGGCGCGAGTGCTGGAGACGGAGACGGACTCAGCCTGGAGACACAGTTTTGCAGCGGGAATAAGGCAGCGGGGCGAGAGGATTAATGGACACAGCGGGTGGTCGTGGAGGTTTCATAAGCGCCTAATGTAGGCAGCAAACCCGAATAAGAATCTACAGATTCCGCGTTTGCAGCTACGGGGCTTTTCCGGAAAACAGGCCCAATTATCGGCCGCCAGCTTTGTAAAGGAAAGCGGGAGGGATTTGCTGTGCTGCCATCTTGATTCAGTGAGTTACAGCGCGTGTGCGCGGCCATCTTGGTACAGGAACAGAGAGTGGGCGGGGCTTCAGGGTCCCAGTGACCAGGAGAGACAATCATTGACTCATTGATTTTATTCTCACTCTGCACACACGGAGTTTCTCACCGTCTCTCCTGAAGGCGCTGGGAAGTGCCGGGGTTGCAGTTTACATCCCACAGAATTGTAACAGAAGGGCCCCAGATTTAGGTCCCCTTGTTCTCAGAACTGATCCCCGAGACCAACCAATGTGGAGTGTAGAGGGAGTTCTGATGAAAAGACGACCGACCTGAAACGTTAACTCTGTTTGTCTCTTCACAGCTGGTGCCTGAGTATTTACAGCAGTTTCTGTTTTTACTTCAGATTTCCAGCAGCCGCAGTATTTTACTTTTTTACAAGTGTAGAACTGAACCCAGCCAGAGTCAGCACCTTCAGGGGAGGAGAGGGAGGGGAACCAGGGAGTGTAGAACTGAACCCAGCCAGAGTCAGCACCTTCAGGGGAGGAGAGGGAGGGGAACCAGTGAGTGTAGAACTGAACCCAGCCAGAGTCAGCACCTTCAGGGGAGGAGAGGGAGGGGAACCAGTGAGTGTAGAACTGAACCCAGCCAGAGTCAGCACCTTCAGGGGAGGAGAGAGAGGAACCAGTGAGTGTAGAACTGAACCCAGCCAGAGTCAGCACCTTCAGGGGAGGAGAGGGAGGGGAACCAGTGAGTGTAGAACTGAACCCAGCCAGAGTCAGCACCTTCAGGGGAGGAGAGGGAGGGGAACCAGTGAGTGAACTGACCCAGCCAGAGTCAGCACCTTCAGGGGAGGAGAGGGAGGAGAACCAGTGAGTGTAGAACTGAACCCAGCCAGAGTCAGCACCTTCAGGGGAGGAGAGGGAGGGGAACCAGTGAGTGAACTGACCCCAGCCAGAGTCAGCACCTTCAGGGGAGGAGAGGGAGAGGAACCAGTGAGTGTAGAACTGAACCCAGCCAGAGTCAGCACCTTCAGGGGAGGAGAGGGAGAGGAACCAGTGAGTGTAGAATTGAACCCAGCCAGAGTCAGCACCTACAACGAGAAGGATAAAGGTGTTGGAGATGGTGGGATGAGCTTGGATTTCAGCACAGGGAGGCGGGAGAAAGTGTGGGACAGGAATTTACAGCTTTGGGGAAACAAGAGAGGCAAGTGTGTTCCATAGAAACTAGAATTTATATCCTGTACTTACAGTGATGACTTTTGTAAACTCCTTTTACAGGCTGTGAGAAGGGCAGCATTTACAGACCGCAAACTCAGACCAAACATCACATCAAGATCTGACAGAGTCACTCCATTCATCAGGACCTGAATATCATCGGCCTTTGAATGTGGAAGGAGAAATGTTTGTCTGTTCTGTCTGTGGGGAAAGATTTCAAACATCAGTGTGACTGGAAAAGCACCGAGACACACACACCCGAGTGAGAGTGTTCCAGTGCACTGACTGTGGAAAGAGCTTTAACCAGTTAAACAGCCTGAAAAAACATCGCACCGTTCACAGCGGGGAGAAACCGTACACGTGTTCTGTGTGTGGACGAGGCTTCAACCGATCGTCCAACCTGGAGAGACACAAGGACACCCGCACCATGGAGAAACCCTGGAAATGTGGGGACTGTGGGAAGGGATTCAATTATGCATCACTGCTGGAAACTCATCGACGCAGTCACACTGGGGAGAGGCCATTCACCTGCTCCGACTGTGGGAAGGGATTCACTCGGCCATCCGACCTTCTGACACACAACCGACTTCACACTGGGGAGAAGCCATTCACCTGCTCCGAGTGTGGGAAGGGGTTCACTAAGTCCTCCAACCTCACTTCACACCAACTTGTTCACACTGATAAGAGACCTTTTAAATGTTCTGACTGTGAGAAGAGCTTTAAAAGCACAAGGGATCTTCTGACACACCAGCGAGTTCACACTGGGGAGAGACCGTTCACCTGCTCCGTGTGTGGGAAGGGATTCACTCAGTCATCCCAGTTTCTGATACACCAGCGAATTCACACTGGGGAGAGGCCGTTCACCTGCTCCGTGTGTGGGAAGGGATTCACTAATTCCTCCCAGCTTCTGATACACCAGCGAAGTCACACTGGGGAGAGGCCGTTCACCTGCTCCGTGTGTGGGAAGGGATTCGTTCAGTCATCCACCCTGCTGAGACACCAGCGAGTTCACGACCGACTGCAGGGGTTGGATTCTGCTGTTATTGCTGCTGTTAATCACATCCAGGACTGAACCATGTTCATTCTGACAGTTGGGGTTTGTTTCTGCTGATGTTAATAACCCCTATAACTGGGCTGGAGTTTAATATTTTGAGATCTGTCAAATAGATTAGCTTTGTTTCTAACACACCGTGGGTCGAGTCCTTGATTTCTCGAAGATAAGGGGAGACTAATTGATGTCCTGTTAATGACTACTTCATTATTGGGCCTTTTTTCTTTTCTAACTCGAGATTATTTCAGTTCTCATACATTCGGTTACTCTCGTGCACAATCCCAGGAACCCCAAACCTTCCTGAGTGCCTCTCCTAGCCTTGGTATCAAGCGAAGGTATCGGTAACATGTCCATGTACCTGCCCTGGGAGTGTTTGAAGGGACAGTGTAGAGGGAGCTTTACTCTGTATCTAACCCGTGCTGTACCTGCCCTGGGAGTGTTTGATGGGACAGTGTAGAGGGAGCTTTACTCTGTATCTAACCCGTGCTGTACCTGCCCTGGAGTGTTTGATGGGACAGTGTAGAGGGAGCTTTACTCTGTATCTAACCCGTGCTGTACCTGCCCTGGAGTGTTTGATGGGACAGTGTAGAGGGAGCTTTACTCTGTATCTAACCCGTGCTGTACCTGCCCTGGGAGTGTTTGATGGGACAGTGTAGAGGGAGCTTTACTCTGTATCTAACCCGTGCTGTACCTGCCCTGGGAGTGTTTGATGGGACAGTGTAGAGGGAGCTTTACTCTGTATCTAACCCTTGCTTTGCTGTACCTGCCCTGGGAGTGTTTGATGGGACAGTGTAGAGGAGCTTTACTCTGTATCTAACCCGTGCTGTACCTGCCCTGGGAGTGTTTGATGGGACAGTGTAGAGGGAGCTTTACTCTGTATCTAACCCGTGCTGTACCTGCCCCGGGAGTGTTTGATGGGACAGTGTAGAGGGAGCTTTACTCTGTATCTAACCCGTGCTGTACCTGACTGGAGAGTGTTTAAGGCAGACACTAGGGGGGGGCGATTTTCTCCGCCCCATGGCAGTGGGTTTGAAGGTGGGACAGTTGGCAAAATGGCAAAAACTGAGGGTGGGTTCGGAACCCGCCTCCGCGCAATTCTGCTGGCAGCGGGTTTGATGGGTGCGATTCGGTCCCGCCTCCATCAGTCGGGAGAGGTAGTTAAGACCCTTAAATAGTAGTTAAGGGCCTCTATAATCCTATTTTGACAGGCCTTCGTTATTTTACCACATTTTCAGCGTGTTGCACGACCCTCCTAAACCACACCAGCTGATCCTGGCGGGTTGACAAGTGGGTGGCCTCCTCACAGCTGCAGCTCCACCATTAAAACGGAGCTTTCATCAGGGAGCAGTTGCAGGTGGCAGAATTTTTGTTCCAAAGGTCTTTCAGCACTTTTAGCAGGCCTACCGAAGTCAGAGGTGCTGCAGCTTCTATCTCTCAACTGTGGGGCCTCCTTGGAAGACCCTCTCCCCGCTTGGACTGAGCGCGTCCCCAACGGAGGTATCTGCCAGCAGCATGGGAACCATTTATTTCCTTTCATCATGGACCTTAGAGTTGGATGAGGAGCAGCCACGGCAGCAGCAGAACAGGGCAGCTCAGCAGCAACAGCAGCAGGAGCCCCAACCTCCTGCTCACCCACCTGATGCTGCACAGGGCAGAAGGCACCAGCGCATGGAAGCACGTCGTGGAAGAAATGAACTCATCCTGGCCAGATTTGCATAGATTGTCCATTGTGGCACATGTGCTTGGCTCCTTCTTAACACATGATAGACAATGGACATGACTCTCTGGCCTCCTTTCACTCTGACCACCAACCTGACCACGCAAATGTTGCGGAGCCCGTAATGTGGAGCTGCCTAAGCTGAAATAACAGAGGCCATCACGCCAACAGTTTGCCTCTCAAGATGGCGGCCGTTAACCCGGGCCTGTCACCGGGAGAAAGCCCCGCAGCTGCCGCCCCGCTCGGGGCAAACGCCCAGCCCGGAGGCTCTTGTTCGGGGCCTGAGGCCCACCCCGGGTGTTTGTGAAGCGGATAATGTTGAGTGTTTTAATAATGGGGCCTGGGGCCGCACTCGGGGTGTGTGCAGCCCGCGTCCCCCCGGGGTTTATTAACCCGCTCCCTGAGCTCTCTCACCTGATGTGTCAGCGGCTGCTGCCAAGGTCCGCGCATGCTCAGCTCACACTGTCCGGGTGATTGACGGGAGCTCCGGACCAATAGGAAGAGCGGGGCGGGGCTGGAGGACCGAGCGGGCAGCGGGTCCTCCAACCAATCGGAGGGTGTGAGGGGCGGGGCTTGTGGCACCCAGTGGGCGGGGCTCAGCCCGGAGCTCCGTCATTAACTGAAACTCTGTATCATTTTCAAACCTGATTTCTCTCAAACTCCAGGAGAAAACTGGACCTTTCTGTTGTGGCTTTAAACAGATGAAACTCTGTGGTGTGGAGCAAACATTGCAACATTTGGTAGTGAAATGGATTCATTCAGGACAGATAGCAGGGATTATTTCAGGAAATAACACAGTGTAGTGAGAAAGGAAATGCAGTGGATGTTGTGTCGATGGATTGTCAAAAGGTGTTTGATAAGGTGCCGGACAGGAGGCTTGTTGATCAAATTAATGCTCACGGTATTAAAGGGAGTGGGGCAGCGTGGATAGGAAGTTGGGTAAAGGGCAGAAAACAGAGAGTAGTGGGTAATGGATGTTCTTCAGACTGGAGGGATGTAAACAGTGGTGTCCCCCAGGGTCAGTGTTTGTTGTGCTGTCCTTAATATCTCTTTGTAACTTCATGCTTCCATCTGCACTACTTACTGTCTTCCCTAATTTAATGTCATCTGCAAACTTGGATATACAACTTTGTTTCTTCATCCAAGCCATTAATAAATATGGTGAAAAGTTGAGGCTCGAGAACAGATCCCTGGGGGACACCACTTGTCACAGCGAGCCAATCTGAGTACGTACCTTTCATCCCACTCTCTGTTCCCTACCTCCTGACCAATTCCTTACCGATCAAAAGGTTGCCTCCAATTCCGAGCACTCTCATTTTTGCCAATAATATTTTGTGCGAAACCTTATAGAAAGCCCTCTGGAAGTCCCTATAGACTACACCCTTTGACACTCCCTTATCTTTGTTATTAATGACTTAGAATGATAGAATCATACAGCAGAGGAGGCCATTCGGCCCATCGTGTCTGTGCCAGCTCTGTGTAAGAGCTATCCTATTGGTAGCCCAACAGATTTCTGCTTTTCAAGTATTTCTCCAATTCCCTTTTGAAAGTTACTATTGAATCTGCTTCCACCAGCCTTTCAGGCAGTGAATTCCAGGTCTCCACACCTTGTTGCCTAAAAAAAATGCTGCTCATTTCCCCCCTGGCTTTTTTTGCCAATTATCTTAAATTACTTCCTCACTAAATTCAACTAGATCACTCAGATATGACTTACTTTTAACAAAGCCATGTTGACCCTCTCTGCTCAGCTCACATTTCTTCAAGTGCCCAGTCACTCTGTCCCCAATGACACTCGCTGGTGTGTCAGGAGGTTTGATAAAGCATTAAATCCCTTTCCACATTCAATGCAGGTGAACGGTCTCTCCCCAGTGTGAACTCGCTGGTGTGTCAGAAGGTTGGATGATTGAGTGAATCCCTTCCCACACACAGAGCAGGTGAATGGCCTCTCCCTGGTGTGACTGCGTCGATGAGTTTCCAGTTCAGACGGGTAATTGAATCCCTTCCCACAGTCCCCACATTTCCACGGTTTCTCCGTGGTGCGGGAGTCCTTGTGTCTCTCCAAGTTGGACGATCAGTTAAAGCCTCGTCCACACACAGAACACGTGTACGGTTTCTCCCCGCTGTGAATGGTGCGATGTTTTTTCAGGCTGTGTAACTGGTTAAAGCTCTTTCCACAGTCAGTGCCCTGGAACACTCTCACTCGGGTGTGTGTGTCTCGGTGCTTTTCCAGTCACACTGATGTTTGAAATCTTTTCCCACAGACAGTCCAGACAAACATTTCTCCTTCCACATTCAAAGACCGATGATATTCAGGTCCTGATGAATGGAGTGACTCTGTCAGATCTTGATGTGATGTTTGGTTTGTGTTTCCCGTCTGCAAATCCTCCCCTTCTAATATCCTGTAAAAGGAGTTTACAAAAGTCATCACTAAGTACAGGATAGAAATTCAGAACAGACAATTCTAGTTTCTATGGAACATTCCTTCCTCTCTTGTTCCCCCAAAGCTGTAAATCCCCGTCCCACTCACTCTCCCTCTTCCCTGGGCTGAAATCCAAACCCATCGCACCATCTCCAACATGTCTTTCCTCCACTCCCAGTTTCCCTCTACTCTGGTTGGGTTCAGTTCCACACCCGCTGTGTGCAGAGTGAGAATAAAATCAATGAGTCAATGATTGTCTCTCCTGGTCACTGGGACCCTGAAGCCCCGCCCATTCCCTGTACCAAGATGGCCGCGCATGCGCCCTGCTGCAGGTGGAACCGGTCTGTCTTTCCTCCACCAAGATGGCGGCGCGTAACCCGGGCCTGTCACCGAGAAAAAGCCTCACCGCTGCCGTCCGGCGGAACACAGACCGGGCCGCGGGATCTCATTCGGGCCTGAGGCCGTTCCCCAACTTTATAAACACTGCGGCGCGGCCTACCCGCAGTTTATTAATCTCCCAACCCCGCTCCCGTCGACCTGCAGCTCCGCCCGGCGACCGCGCGGGGCTTTCTTTGCAAAGTCGGTGAGGAACACGTGACCCAGGCCCACGACCTGATTGACGGGAGCTTGCGACCAATAGCGAGCGAGCGGGGCGGGGCTGGAGGAGCGAGCCGGCGGCGGGTCCTCCAACCAATCGGGGAGCCCGAGGGGCGGGACTAGCGCCGGCTGATTGTCTGATCCGCGGGGCAGCGAGTTTCTCCAGTCCCTTGTTCAGGGCCCGGGGCCAGGGGAGGCTGTGGGCCTTTATTCCCCTTATTGGACACAAGGCTCTTTGTCTCACAACACACTGGCTCAGGTTTTAATACAGACTTTTTAAATTCATGAATAAAAGCAGATAAACCCCGCACTTCTGTAGAACAAACTTTTTAATATTTGGGAGTAAAAGTATAAGTTTTTTTCCCTCTGGGGAATTTATTATTAGTTTCAGAAAACAACAACAACCACTTGTATTTATAAAGCGCCTTTAATGTAGTAAAACGTCCCCAGGCTCTTCACAGGATTGTTAGAAAACAAAATCTGACACCGAGTCACATAAGGAGATATTCGGGCAGATGACCAAAAGCTTGGTCAAAGAGGTAGGTTTTAAGGAGCATCTTAAAGAAGGAGAGAGAGGTAGAGAGATGGAGAGGTTTAGGGAAGGAATTCCAGAGCTTAGGGCCCAGGCAGCTGAAGGCACGGCCACCAATGGTGGAGCGATTAAAATCGGGGATGCACAAGAGGCCGGAATTAGAGAAGTGCAGAGATCTCGTGGGGGGTTGTGGGGCTGGAAGAGATGACAGAGATAGGGAGGGGCGAGGCCACGGAGGGATTTGAAAACAAGGATGAGAATTTTAAGGATGAGACACTTGAGGAAAAGCAGGGAGTGGGGGAGGGTCAAGTCCTTAAAGGGACAGGGTCGCTAATTCTGTTCTGCGACAGTTACTGGGACAGGCTGTATCTCCCCCTCTCCTCCACACAGGGATTTGTGGTAGTTAAAGGGACAGTGATTCTCCTTGTTTTGCGAGATTGTAATTAAAGGGACACTACTCTGAGATGGCTGCGAACTTTTAGTGCTGCCAGCCTTTCTAAAACATCTTCCTTTCTTTGAAGATCTGTGTGAACTCACTGGTGACTCAGCAGGTTGGATGAACTCTGAAACCTCTTTGCACAGTCAGAACATTTAAAGGGTCTCTCATCGGTTCTGGGGCAGGAGGGATCTGGTTAACAGTGATCACAATATCATTAGGTTTAAAGTAGTTAAGGAAAGGGACAAAGAAAAATCAATGGTGAAAATACCCAGCTGGAAGAGAGCCAATTTCAGTGATTTGAGAAGGGATCGAGCACAGGTGGACTGGAAACAAAGATTGTCCAGGAAAACAGTGAATGACCAATGGCAGGCCTTCAAGGCGAAGATAGTTCGGGTACAAACCAAGCATATTCCCATAAGGAGGAAAGATGGGCCATCCAAAGCTGGAGCTCCCTGGATGACAAAGGATACAGAGGTTAAAATAAAACAGAAAAAGGAGGTTTACAACAAATGTCAGGTACAGAATACAGTCATAAGAACTAGGAGCAGGAGTGGGCCATTCGGCCCCTCGAGCCTGCTCCGCTATTCAATAAGATCACGGCTGATCTTCTACCTCATCTCCACTTTCCTGAACTATCACCATATCCCTTGATTCCCTTATTATTCAAAAATCTATCGATCTCTGTCTTGAATATACTCAACGACTGAGCCTCCACAGCCCTCTGGGGTTGAGAATTCCAAAGATTCACCACCCTCCGAGTGAAGAAATTTCTCCTCATCTCAGTCCTAAATGGCCAACCCCTTATTCTGAGAATAAGAACCAGGCAGAATACAGAGAGTGCGGGTGAAATTGAAAAAGGATATAAGAAGGGAAAAGAGAGAATACAAGAAAAGATTAGCGGGTAACATAAAAGGGAACCCAAAAATCTTTTTATACACCGATGAAAAGTAAAAAGGATAGTTAATGGTGGGGCCGATTAGGGACCAAATAGGAGCTCATCATACAGAGGCAGAGGGCATGGCTGAGGTACTGAATGAGTACTTAGCATCTGTCTTTACAAAAGAAGAGGATGAAGTTAATGTCGCAGTAGAGGAGGGGGGAGTAGAGAAATTGGATGGGATAAAAATGGATAGAAAGGAGGTGCTAAATAGGTTGTCATCACTAAAAGTTAACAAGTCACCCGGTCCAGATGTGATGCATCCTAGATTGCTGAGGGAAGCTAGGGTGGAGACAGCAGAAGCTCTGACCACAATCTTTCAATCTCCCTCAGATATATGGGAGTGGTGCCAGAGGACTGGAGGATTGCAAATGTTACACCCCTGTTTAAAAAAGGGGAGAGGGATAAACCTGGTAACTACAGGCCAATCAGTCTAATGTCAGTGGTGGGTGAACGACTAGAGACCATTGTCAAGGACAAAATTAATTCTCACTTGGAGAAGCATGGGTTAATAAGGGGCAGCCAGTATGGATTTGTTAAAGGTAAATCGTGTCTGACTAACCTGATTGAGTTCTTTGATGAAGTAACAGAGGGTTGATGAAGGTAGTGCAGCAGATGTTGTTTATATGGACTTTCTAAAGGCATTTGATAAAGTACCACATAAGAGACTTACTCGGAAAATAGAAGCACAGGGAATTAAAGGGCTGATGGTAATTTGGGTATAATTGGCTAAGGGAGAGGAGGCAGTGAGCAGTGCTGAGGGATGTTTATCTGACTGGAGGGAAGTATGCAGTGGGTTCCCCAGGGGTCAGGATTAGGACCATTGCTTTTCTTGTTATATATAACTGACCTGGACTTGGGTATAGGTGGACAAGTTTGAAGTTTACGGATGATACAAAACTTGGCAACGTAGTAAATAGTGAGCATAGTAGTAGCAGACTTCAGGAGGACAGAGACAGACTGTGAAATGAGCAGACACAAGGCAGATGAAATTAAATGAGGATAAGTGTGAAGTGATGCACTTTGGGAGAAACAACAGGGAGAGGCCGTATAATCTAAATGGGACTATTTTGAGGGGGTGCAAGAGCAGAGGGACCTGGGGGTCCATATTCACAAATCTTTGAAAGTGCCACGGCAAGTTGGTGAGGCGGTTCAGAAAGTGTATGGGATACTTGGCTTTGTAAATAGGGCCATTGAATACAAAAACAAGGAAGTTACACTAAACCTTTACAAATCACTAGTTAGGAACATAGGACAGGAGGAGGCCATTCAGCCCCTCGATCCTGTTCCGCCATTCAATGAGATCGTGGCTGATCTGTGATCTAACTCCATACACCCGCCTTTGGCCCATATCCCTTAATACCTTTGGGTAACAAAAACCTAGCAATCTCAGATTTAAAATTAACAATTGATTTAGCATCAATTGCCGTTTGCGGAAGAGAGTTCCAAACTTCTACCACCCTTTGTGTGTAGAAGTGTTTCCTAATTTCACTCCTGAAAGGTCTGGCTCTAATTTTTAGACTATGCCCCCAGTCCTAGAATCCCCAACCAGCGGAAATAGTTTCTCTCTATCTACCCTATCTGTTTTCCTTAATATCCTGAAAACTTCGATCAGATCACACCTTAACCTTCTAAATTCTAGGGAATACAACCCTAATTTGTGTAATCTCTCCCCGTAACTTAACTCTTGGGGTCCGGGTATCATTCTGGTAAACCTGCGCTGCACTCCCTCCAAGGCCAATATATCCTTCCTAAGGTGTGATGCCCAGAACTGCTCACAGTACTCCAGGTGTGGTCTAACCAGGGTTTTGTACAGCTGCAGGGTTTTGGCCTCAGCTGGAGTCTTGTGTACAGTTCTGGGCACCACACTTTAGGAAGGATGTCAAGGCCTTGGAGAGGGTGCAGAGGAGGTTGACCAGGATGGTACCAGGGATGAGGAACTTCAGTTATGTGGAGAGATTGGAGAAGCTGGGATTGTTCCCCTTAGAGCAGAGAAGGTTAAGAGGAGACCTAATAGAGGTGTTCAAAATGATGAGGGGTTTTGATCGAGCAAGTAGGGAGAAACTGTTCACTCTGGCAAGTGGGTCGGTAACCAAAGGTCACAGATTTAAAATAGTTGCTAAAAGAACTAGAGGTGAACTGAGGAGAATTGTTTTCACACAGAGGGTTGTTAAGATCTGGAACGCACCATCTGAAAGGATGCTGGAATCAGGTTCCACAGGAACTTTCAAACGGTGATTGGACATGTACTTGAAGAGGACTAGTTTGCAGAGTTCTGGGGATAAAGCTGGGGTTTGGGACTAAATTGGACAGTTCTTTCAAAGAGCCGGCACAGACACGATGGGCCGAATCACCTCCTTCTGTGCTGTTAGATTCTATGATCAGTGTGAAGACGCTGGTGTCCCTTAAGGTTCTTAGAGCTTTTAAAGCTCTTCGCACAGTCAGAACATTTAAAGGGTCTCTCATCAGTGTGAACAAGCTGGTGTGACAGGAGGGTGGATGACTCAGTGAATCCCTTCCCACACACTGAGCAGGTGAACGGCCTCTCCCCAGTGTGAAGGTGTTGGTGTCTCTTCAGCTCCCCGGAGCTTTTAAAGCTCCTCCCACAGTCAGAACATTTAAAGGGCCTCTCGTCAGTGTGAACAAGCTGGTGTGCCAGCAGGTTGGAGGACCGAGCGAATCCCTTCCCACACTCGGAGCAGGTGAACGCCCTCTCTCCAGTGTGAACTCGCTGGTGTTGCTTGAGCTCCCGTGGGATTTTAAAGCTCTTCCCACACTCAGAACATTTAAAGGGTCTCTCGTCAGTGTGAACTCGCTGGTGTTGCTTGAGCTCCCCGGGGCTTTTAAAGCTCTTCCCACAGTCAGAACATTTAAAGGATCTCTCGTCAGTGTGAACAAGCTGGTGTGTCTGCAGGTTGGATGACTGAGTGAACCCCTTCCCACACTCGGAGCAGGTGAACGGCCTCTCTCCAGTGTGAACTCGCTGGTGTTGCTTGAGCTCCCGGGGGATTTTAAAGCTCTTCCCACACTCAGAACATTTAAAGGGTCTCTCGTCAGTGTGAACTCGCTGGTGTCCCTTCAGCTCCCCGGGGCTTTTAAAGCTCTTCCCACAGTCAGAACAGTTAAATGGTCTCTCATCAGTGTGAACAAGCTGGTGTCTCAGCAGGGTGGAGGACTGCAAGAATCCCTTCCCACACACAGAGCAGGTGAACAGCCTCTCATCAGTGTGAACAAGCTGGTGTCCCTTCAGATCCTGGGGGCTTTTAAAGCTCTCCCCACAGTCAGAACACTGAAACGGTCTCTCATCAGTGTGAACTCGCTGGTGTGTTTGCAGGTGGGATGAACAAACAAATCCCTTTTCACACACGGAGCAGGTGAACGGACTGTCCCTGGTGTGACTGCGCCGTTGAACTTCTATTGCAGACGGGGAACTGAATCCCTTCCCGCCGTCCCCACCTTTACCCGGTTTCTCCCCGGTGTGATGGTGCACGTGTCTCGCCAGGTCAGGCGATCGGCTGAATCCGCGTCCACAAACCGAACACGTGTGCGGTTTGTCATCGCTGCGATCGCTGCTTTCTCCTTCCATGTGCAAAGGCCGATGATATTCAGGTCCTGATGAATCGAGCGACTCTGTCAGATCTTGACGTGATGTTTGGTCTGAGCTTCCCGCCTGTAACTGCTCCACTTCTATAACCCTGTAAATCAAATTCAGAAAAGGATCAGAGGCAAACTGTTGTTTAATTTTCCCCTTTCCGAACCTAGGGGCAGTGAAGCTGATTTTCAGGCTCCAGCTGCTGCACAGGTTGGTTGAAGGGATCAGCAGTAATGGCGGCTGCAATACCCACAAGCCCCGGCGCTCCAGAAAGCGCTCTGTTGACTCTGAGTCCCGCCCATGTGCTCATGGCCCCCACGCTCTCCCTCCTGCTCCACAATCGCCCGTCCCGATCGGTCCACAACGCGCATGCTCAGCGCACAAAACCCCGCGGTTGGAACATCGGGCGCGCATGCGGAGCCGCAACATCTGGTACGTGTGCGCGGCTCAGGTGGGGGCGAGTCGGTGTTTCGCCTCAGCCGCCAGGGAGGTGCGCATGCGCAGGACAACCCAACATTCTTCCTGTCAGCAATCACTCCCTCGTTTCTTTAATAAAAACAGAAAATGCTGGAAATACTCAGCAGGTCAGGCAGCATCTGTGGAGAGAGAAACAGAGTTAACGTTTCAGGTCGATGACCTTTCGTCAGAACTGCTTGTCCTTTAGTGTCAGCCAGTGGCTCAGTGGGTAACACTCTTGCCTCTGAGTCAGAAAGTTGTGGGTTCAAGTCCCACCCCAGAGATTTGAGCACAAAAATCTAGGCTGACACTCCAGTGCAGTGCTGAGGGAGTGCTGCACTGTCGGAGGTGCCGATTTTTGGAGTAGACGTTAAACTGAGGCCCCGTCTGCTCTCTCAGGTGGACATCAAAGATCTGATGGCACTATTTCGAAGAAGAAATGCAAAACAATGAGAGGACATGAAAAAATATTGGCAAGGAAAACCCAAAGATGTTTTATAAATACATTAAGAGCAAGAGGATAACTAAAGTAAGAGTGGAGCCTATTAGGGACTATAAAGGTAAACTATGTGTGGAAGTGGAAGACATGAGTATGGTTCTTAATGAATACTTTGCGTCTGTTTTCACAAGAGGGACGATGCAGACATTGCAATCAGGGAGGAAGAGTGTGAAATATTAGATGAAATAAACATAGTGAAAGAGGAAGTATTAAGCGGTTTAGCATCTTTGAAAGTGGATAAATCCCCAGGCCTGGATGAAATGTATTCCAGACTGTTCAGAGAAGTAAGAGAGGAAATAGACCATCATTTTTCAATCCTCTCTGGCTACAGGTGTGGTGCCAGAGGACTGGAGGACTGCTAACGTGGTACCGTTGTTTAAAAATGGAGAAAGGGATAGACCGAGTAATTAGAGGCCAGTCAGCCTAACCTCGGTGGTGGGAAAATTATTGGAAAAAGTTCTGAGGGACAGGATAAATCTTCATTTAGAAAGACACGGATTAATCAGGGACAGTCAGCATGGATTTGTTAAGGGAAGGTCGTGTCTTACTAACTTGATTGAATTTTATGAGGAGGTAACAAGGAGGGTTGATGAGGGGAGTGCGTTTGATGTAGTCTATATTGATTTTAGCAAGGCTTTTGATACTGGTCACGAAAGTAAAAGCCCATGGGATCCAAGGCAAAGTGGTAAGTTGGATCCAAAATTGTCTCAGAGGCAGGAAACAAAGGGTAATGGTCGAAGGGTGTTTTTGTGACTGGAAGGTTGTTTCCAGTGGGTTTCCGCAGGGCTCAGTACTGGGTCCTTTGCTTTTTGTGGTATATATCAATGATTTGGACTTGAATGTAGGAAGTATGATTAAGAAGTTTGCAGATGATACAAAAATTGGCCGTGTGGTTGATAATGAAGAAGAAAGCTGCAGACTGCAGGAAGATATCAATGGACTGGTCAGGTGGGCAGACAAGTGGGAAATGGAATTCAATCTGGAGAAGTGTGAGGTAATGCATTTGGGGAGTTCTAACAAGGCTTGGGAATACACTATAAATGGTAGGACACTGAGACGTGCAGAAGATCAGAGGGACCTTGGAGAGCATGTCCACAGATCCCTGAAGGGAGCAGGACAGGTAGATAAGGCGACACAGCGGCCCCTCCCGGTCACCAAGGGTAATAACCGCGCATGCCCAGAGGACACCAAACCCTCCCCCACTTGGAGCTGCGCCTGCGCGGTCGGATCCTGCCGGACGGAGTCAGCGCGGGGCATTCCGGAGAAAGTTACAGAGTCGCGATCGGTGACGCAAAGTGAGTTTTCTCCGCTCCGATTGGGTGGAGAATCGCGCGGGGTGGGGGGGAGGGGTGGATCGGGAGAGAATAAAGAGAAATAGAAAAACCTCAGAGTCCGCGAGGCCCCGGACCGAGCGGAGTCAGTTGGACGGAACACGTGATCTCCTCGGGGACACGTGACCCGGGCCCGCGGCCTGATTGACGGGAGCTTCCGACCAATAGGGATGAGCGGGGCGGGGCTGGAGGACCGAGCCGGCGGCGGGTCCTCCAACCAATCGGGGAGCCCGAGGGGCGGGACTAGCGCCGGCTGATTGTCTGATCCGCGGGGCAGCGAGTTTCTCCAGTCCCTTGTTCAGGGCCCGGGGCCAGGGGAGGCTGTGGGCCTTTATTCCCCTTATTGGATCAACGCCAGATTCATCAGCCGTACTCACAAGACAGTCCAGAATGTCACCCGAGCACAACGCAACGCCATCCACGCACTCAAGGCCAACCGCAACATCGTCATCAAACCAGCGGACAAAGGAGGAGCCATCGTCATACAGAACAGAACGGACTATTGCAAAGAAGCATACCGACAACTGGACAACCAGGAACACTACAGACAGCTACCCGCAGATCCGACCAAAGAACACACCCGCCAACTCAATAGACTGATCAAGACCTTCGATCCAGACCTTCAAAACATCCTACGCGCTCTCATCCCACGTACTCCCCGCGTAGGAGACTTTTACTGCCTCCCAAAGATACACAAAGCCAACACACCCGGACGTCCTATCGTATCAGGCAACGGAACCCTGTGTGAGAACCTCTCTGGGTACGTCGAGGGCATCCTGAAACCCATCGTACAGGGAACCCCCAGCTTCTGTCGCGACACTACAGACTTCTTGCAGAAACTCAGCACCCATGGACCAGTTGAACCAGGAACACTCCTCGTCACAATGGACGTATCGGCACTCTACACCAATATCCCCCACAATGACGGCATCGCTGCGACAGCCTCAGTACTCAACACCAACAACAGCCAATCCCCGGACGCCATCTTACAACTCATCCGCTTCATCCTTGACCACAATGTCTTCACCTTCGACAACCATTTTTTCACCCAAACACACGGAACAGCCATGGGGACCAAATTCGCACCCCAATACGCCAACATCTTCATGCACAAGTTCGAGCAAGACTTCTTCGCTGCACAGGACCTCCAACCAACGCTGTACACCAGATACATCGACGACATCTTCTTCCTTTGGACCCACGGCGAAGGATCACTGAAAGGACTACACGATAGCATCAACAGGTTCCATCCCACCATCAAACTCACCATAGACTACTCCTCAGAATCGGTTTCATTCTTGGACACACGAATCTCCATCAAAGACGGACGCCTCAGCACTTCACTCTACCGCAAGCCCACGGACAACCTCACGATGCTCCACTTCTCCAGCTTCCACCCTAACCACGTTAAAGAAGCCATCCCCTATGGACAAGCCCTGCGAATACACAGGATCTGCTCAGACGAGGAGGAACGCGATGGACACCTACGGACACTGAAAGACGCTCTCGTAAGAACGGGATATGACGCTCGACTCGTCGATCGACAGTTCCGACGGGCCACAGCGAAAAACCGCATAGACCTCCTCAGAAGACGAACACGGGACACAACCAACAGAGTACCCTACGTCGTCCAGTACTTCCCCGGAGCGGAAAAACTACGCCATGTTCTTCGCAGCCTTCAACATGTCATCGATGACGACGAACACCTTGCTAAGGCCATCCCCACGCCTCCACTACTCGCCTTCAAGCAGCCGCCTAACCTCAAAAGTACCATCGTTCGCAGCAGATTACCCATCTTTCAGGAGAACAGCAACCAAGACACCACACAACCCTGCCACGGCAACCTCTGCAAGACATGCCAAATCATGGACACAGATACCATCATTACACGTGAGGACACTACCCACCAGGTACACGGTACATACTCATGTGACTCGGCCAATGTTGTCTACCTGATACGTTGCAGTAAAGGATGCTCCAGAGCATGGTACATCGGCGAGACCATGCAGACACTGAGACAACGTATGAACGGACACCGCGCAACAATCGCCAGGCAGGAGGGTTGCCTCCCAGTCGGGGAACACTTCAGCAGCCAGGGGCATTCAGCCTCGGATCTGCGGGTAAGCGTTCTCCAAGGCGGCCTTCGAGATACACGACAGCGCAAAATCATAGAGCAGAAACTGATAGCCAAGTTCCGCACTCATGAGGATGGCCTCAATCGCGATATCGGGTTCATGTCACGATACAGAACGTGACTTGACATCATGGCCGGTCTTCCCAGGTGTTTTTTTTTTTTTGTTGTTGTTTTTTTTTAAAAAACGCTAACACAAGAACACAAATTGACAGGATATGCAGCCAGCAGGTGGTTTGACACGTTGGACCCCCTGGGACACATCTCATTGTCTTGGCTGTGATCTTTGTTGTAGCGAATAATGTGAATAGATTTTGTTTGGGTTTAAATTGTGAATTCTGGGAGATTCTCTCATTGCTAACTTACCTGACGAAGGAGCGACAGCTTCGAAAGCTTGTAAAATTAAATAAATCTGTTGGACTATAACCTGGTGTTGTGCGACTTCTCATTTTTGTCCACCCCAGTCCAACGCCGGCATCTCCACATCATGACCCCTTATTGGACACAAGGCTCTTTGTCTCACAACACACTGGCTCAGGTTTTAATACAGACTTTTTAAATTCATGAATAAAAGCAGATAAACCCCGTGCTTCTGTGGCACAAACTTTCTAATATTTTATAGAATCGTAGAATGGTTCCAGCACAGAAGGAGGCCATTCAGCCCGTCGAGCCCGTGCCGGCTCTCTGCAAGACCACTTCAGCTAGTCCCACTCCCCGCCCTTTCCCCGTAGCCCTGCAAATTTCTTTCCTTCAGGTACTTATCCAATTCCCGTTTGAAAGCCGTGATTGAATCTGCCTCCACCACCCTTTCAGGCAGTGAATTCCAGATCCTAACCACTCGCTGTGTAAAAAAGTTTGACCTCATGTCGCCTTTGGTTCTTCTGCCAATCACCTTAAATCTGTGCCCTCTGGTTCTCGACCCTTCCGCCAATGGGAACAGTTTCTCTCTATCTACTCTGTCCAGAACCCTCATGATTTTGAACACCTCTATCAAATCTCCTCTCAACCTTCTCTGCTCGCAGGAGAACAACCCCAGCTTCTCCAGTCTATCCACGTAACTGAAGTCCCTCATCCCTGGAACCATTCTTGTAAATTTTTTCTGCACCATCTCTAAGGCCTTCACATCCTTCATAAAGTGCGGTGCCCAGAATTGGACACAATACTCCAGTTGAGACCGAACCAGTGTTTTATAAAGGTTCATCATAACTTCCTTGCTTTTGGACTCTATGCCTCTATTTATAAAGCCCAGGATCCCGTATGCTTTTTTAACCGCTTTCTCAACCTGCCCTGCCACCTTCAATGATTTGTGCACATAAACCCCCGGTCTCTCTGTTCATGCACTCACTTTAGAATTGTACCCTTTAGTTTATATTGCCTCTCCTCGTTCTTCCTACCAAAATGTATTACTTCGCACTTTTCTGCATTAAATTTCATCTGCCACGTGTCCGCCCATTCCACCAGCCTGTCTATGTCCTCTTGAAGTCTATCAGTATCTTCCTCACTGTTCACTATACTTCCAAGTTTTGTGTCATCTGCAAATTTTGAAACTGTACCCTGTACACCCAAGTCTAAGTCATTAATATATGTCAAGTAAAGCAGTGATCCTAGTACCGACCCCTGGGGCACACCACTGTGTACCTTCCTCCAGTCCGAAAAACAACCGCTCACCACTATTCTCTGTTTCCTGTCACTTAGCCAGTTTCATATCCATGCTGCCACTGTCCCTTTTATTCCATGAGCTTCAACTTTGCTGGCAAGCCTCTTATGTGGCACTTGTCGAACGCCTTTTGGAAATCCATGTACACCACGTCAACCGCATTGCCTTCATCATCCCTCTCTGTTGCCTCATCAAAAAACTCAATCAGAATCAGAGTGGCCGGGCCCGGCGGACGTGCGGCCAGGGCCCCGGCACCAGGAAACCCAGGGTGCAGCGCCTCCCCCATCCGAGCCGCCGCTTCCTGGTTTCTTCAGCCGGTCCCACCGAGTCCGACTCGGGACAAAGGACAGGAGCCAGGCTCCCAGAATGGCCCGCGGCCCCGGGGAGCATGCGCACTCTCAGCGGGGAAATCAGCGCGTTGGATAGAGCGGTTTCTGGGGCGCGGGGAATTGTGGGTGCTGCGGCCACCATTAGTCAGCGGCTGTGGGGAAGAGTTTTATTGCAGGCTGACGGAAGGTAGGTCCCTGGCCGCCTGTGTAGGTCTTTATGTTGCATCAGTTTGAGCTGGAATGGAGATGGAGGAGAAGCTGCTGGGTTTAACCCCCAGTACTTCTGAGCCCAGGAGGACCCAACAATTTCCAATGTGAGACTGTCAAGGGAGGTGGATTCTGGGGGAGATTAGGTTGTTAAACAGACACTGTCCATACAATGTAAAAGAGTATTGTTTTAGGAACAAGTATTTCTGTAGAGGCTTTTAATCCAGTTTACATATACAGATTTTTTAAATTCATTCTTGGGATGTGGGCATCGCTCACAAGAGCAGCAAATATTGCCAATCTCCAGTTGCCCGTTGAGAAGGGGCTGGTGAGCCGCCTTCTTGAACTGCTGCAGTCCGTGTGGTGAAGGTACTCCCACAATGTTGTTCGGTGAGGAGTTCCAGGATTTTGACCCAGCAACGATGAAGGAATGGTGATATATGTCTAAGTCAGGATGGTGTGTGACTTGGAAGGGAACTTGGAGATGACGGTGCTCCCATGCAACAGCTGCCCTTGTCCTTCTAGTTGGTGGATGTTGCGGGTTTGGGAGGTTCTGTCAAAGTTCTGGTTGAGTTGCAGATGTATAAAACAACACGGTGGCATAGTGGTTAGCACTGGTGCCTCACAGCGCCAGGGACCCGGGTTCGAATCTGACCTCGGGTGACTGTCTGTGTGGAGTTTGCACATTCTCCCCGTGTCTGCGTGGGTTTCCTCCGGGTGCTCCGGTTTCCTCCCACAGTCCAAAAATGTGCGGGTTAGGTTGATTTGGCTATGATAAATTGACCCTTAGTGTTAGGGGGATTAAATATGTGGGGTTATGGGGATAGGATGGGATATGTTAGGGGGAATTAAATACGTGGGGTTACGGGGATAGGGTGGGATATGTGTCGGTGCAGGCTCGATGGGGATTCTGTGTGAGTGGGCAGGGACAGGGTGCTGGATTTGGATGATCAGCCATGATCGTATTGAATGGTGGAGCAGGCTCGATGGGCCGAATGGCCTACTCCTGCTCCTAGATTCTATGTTTCTATCTCCTTCGCTCCCCCCCACTCCATTCTCTCTCTCTCTCCTCCCATAGAGGCCAGAGTCTTGTGTAGGCCCAGACCAGGTGGTGGATTCCCTTCCCTGAGGGACATCAGTGAACCAGTTGGGTTTTTATGACAATCCGGCAGCTTTCATGGTCACTTTTTTCTAGTGCCGGCCCCACAAATGACCAGATTCACTGAGCTCAATTTCACAACCTGCCTTTGTTTTCTTGTGGGTTCTCTCTCACGCTCCCTGTTTTAAATTTATTTTACAGGGTATTAGAAGGGGAGGATTTACAGACGGTAAGCTCAAACCAAACATCACGTCAAGATATAACAGAGTCACTCGACTCATCGGATCTGAATATCACCGGCCTCTGAACATGGAAGCAAAGAGCACCGTTCACACTGGGGAGAAACCGTACACGTGTTCTGTGTGTGGTCGAGGCTTCAGCCGATCCTCTGGCCTATCGAGACACAAGCGCAGTCACACCGGGGAGAGGCCGTTCACCTGCTCTGAGTGTGGGAAGGGATTCGCTCGTTCATCCGACCTGCTGACACACCAGCGAGTTCACACTGGGGAGAGACCGTTCACCTGCTCCATGTGTGGGAAGGGATTCACTGATTCATCCAACCTGCTGAAACACCAGCGACTTCACACCGGGGAGAGACCGTTCACCTGTTCAGTGTGTGGGAAGCGATTCACTCAGTCACCCAACCTTCTGACACACCAGCGCACTCACACTGGGGAGAGGCCATTCACCTGCCCCGTGTGTGGGAAGGGATTCACTCAGTCATCCAAACTGCTGAGACACCAGCGAGTTCACACTGAGGAGAGACCGTTCAGGTGCTCTCACTGTGGGACTGGGTTCAGGCAATCATCTGACCTCACTGTCCACCAGCGCACTCACACTGGGGAGAGACCGTTCACCTGCTCCGTGTGTGGGAAGCGATTCACTCAGTCATCCCACCTTCTGACACACCAGCGCACTCACACTGGGGAGAGGCCATTCACCTGCCCCATGTGTGGGAAGGGATTCGCTCAGTCATGCACCCTGCTGAGACACCAGCAAGTTCACACTGGGGAGAGGCCGTTCACCTGCTCTGTGTGTGGGAAGGGATTCACTCAGTCATCCCACCTGCTGACACACCAGCGAGTTCACAACTGACTGCAGGGCTTGGATTCTGCTGTTATTGCTGCTGTTAATCACATCCAGGACTGAACCATGTTCATTCTGACAGTTGGGGTTTGTTTCTGCTGATGTTAATAACTCCTGTAACTGGGCTGGAGTTTAATATTCTGGATAGATGTCAAATAAACCAGCTTTGTTTTAAACACATTGTTGTAGATTTTTGTCTTTCCCACCTGAGTGTTTAGCATCACCTGGCTGGAGCTCAGAAAGGACAATCTGGGGGAGGATCGTACGGCGGGAACAGAACTTCAGCCTGGACACAGTCCTTCAGGGCCACACTGAGAGGGGCAAACGACACTTTGGTCTTTCTCGTCTCTCTTCACTGACAGCAAAGTCCCCGTGCGGATTAATCTCGAGGCCTGTGAGAAATGTGTCCCAGCCGCTCTCTTCCATGGTTCAGAGCTCCTAGGCATGGAACAGAAGGCTCCTTTAGGAACGTACCCCAGTGCTTTTTTTTTAAAGGCCTTATTAACGTGTGTCGCTACTTTTAGTGATTTGTGTATCTGTATCCCTGGATCCCTCTGCTCCTCCAGCCCATTTAGACTCTTAGGGGGAAAAATTTGGTGGCGCCCCCTTTGGGTCGCTAACGTCGCCGGGGCTAATTTTAGCGCCCCAAAAAAGTTAGCGCCCCTGCGCATTAAATTCAGTGGTAGCGCCCCAAGCAGGAGGCGGGGTGCTACTGGAAGCGCTCCCCTCCCTCTTGAGGTGCTACCAGTGAATTTCGCAGCGCTTCGTGCAACAGCACCACGCCCGTCGGCACATAACACCGTGTCATAGCAGACCTCCCTCCCTGATTAAAGGGGAGGGGCCTAGCACTGCTCACACCGGGGCCCTGCTGGACCACCGGGGAGCGCGGTGTCGGATCAAGAGGAGCGCCGGGCTGAGCGATCGCGGCCGACACCCCGAAGAAGAAAGGGGAAGGGGGCAGGTGCTGGCAGTCGGCCAAAATAAAAAGTTGCCGCCCGACACCTGCCCTTTAAGTGGCGCCGCCGCGGCTGCAGGAACGACCCTTGACCCTGTCGGACATATCGTCCGGCGATAGGTCAGGGATCACAACCCAAGGTTGCAGCTGGGGTGCTGCGCATGGCGATGACGTCATTGCTGGCGGCGCAGTGCCACGGGGCGCTACCGGCTACCGCCGCCGCTACCCTCCCACTGAATATCGCGGGAGGCACAAAGCAACCCAATTTCACCCCCTTGTCCAAGTAGTGAGTGGCCTCCTTATTCTTCCCACCAAAACACACCAGCTCACACTGATCTACAGTGAAATTCATTTGCCAATTACACACCCATTCTGAAATTTATTAATGTCTTCTTGCATTTTGTCTTCCTCAGTATTAACTCTAACTCCCAATTTGGTGTTATCGACAAACTTTGAAATTGTTCTTCTGATTCCCGAGTCCAAATCGTTTATGAATAACAGTGGTCCCAGCACCAATCCCTGTGGAACACCACTTCCCACCTTTTGTCAGTCTGAGTAGCTACTCCTAACCCCTACTCTCTGTTTCCTGTTTTGTCACCAGCTTGCTATCCATAACAGTTTGTAAGATCTAGAAGATGACCCAGGTCAGGCCGTGTGGAGTGAAGGGCCAGGCAGCAGAATGGATGGAAAGCTGGCTACAAAACAGAAATCAGAGGGTTGGAGTTAAGGGAAGTTTGTTGCGATCTTTCCATCCATTCTGCTGCCTGGCCCTTGACTCCACACGGCCTGACCGTTGTCATCTTGTAGACCGTACATACTGCAGACACAGTGCACCAGTGGTGGAGGGGGTGGATATTGAGTCCTGTGGCAGGGGCGCTGATGAAGTGGATTTCTCTGTCCGTGAGTTTTGAGGCATCGCTAGTGGTGTTTTTCACCTCTTTCCTGCTTTTAAAATAAAAATCTTATTGCCAGTTCAGTAAAGCCTCTCGGGAAGGTCACACAAAAAAATTGAGGCCTCGTAAGTTTCCCTCAGAATGACAGGCCTGAACTCGAGTTAGAAAACATTTAGTAATTAAACCAGACTGGGCGGGGCCTGAGGTGCGAGTTAGTAACGGAAAATTGGCAGCCAGCGTACTTCACACCAGGGCTGAGGACCCGGGGACTCGGGTTTCTGTGTAATTTATTGATTAGTTTAGTTTATTGCCCAATCTCAATCAGACTGGCGGGTCATCTTGCCGTCTGGCGGAGGCGAGGTTCCCCAATGGAGGGCTCTCTACGCGGGGGTCCTTCCCTGCACCATTGGTGATCTGGGGTGGAGACTGTTGCAAGGAGCAGTCGTGTGTAACAGTTTAAGCTCCTTTCCGGACTCCAAGGCCAGATGTGGTTTTTGCGGCCTAGAGGAGTCCACGGGCCGTGTATATATTCAGTGTGAGAGGTTGCAGCCCCTGTATAGTTACCTGAAGGGGCTGCTCCTCAACTCTTGGTTACACTTTAGCCCCACGCTCCTAATCTTTGTCCGCCCGGTGCAGAGGGGGGTGGGTAAGTCGGAGGATCTTCTCCTGGACCTGCTCTTGGGCCTGGCGAAAACAGCAATTTGTCGGTCCAGGATGGGTGGGGCCCATGGGGGGGTCACTCTGGCTGCCTGCCTCTCTCCCGTGGTCTTGTCCCTGCCCGGGTGGCCCTGGATAGGGAGCAGGCGGTGTCCACCGGTTCACTTGATACCTTCCTCGACCGGTGGGCACGGAAGGTATCAAGAGGCGATAATCAATCCTCACGATCACATTGTGATTTAATTATTAATTGTGTGTGTCACAAATACATTTCTTCTATTTTGATACAAAAGCTCTACTAGACATGTTAAACTACTAGTTATTTAATCAGTGCTGCAGCCGCTGAAAGGTTGACTGTACTGAGGTTTGTGGCCAGAGCTGGCAGACGTGTTGTTCTGAAGTCTGATGTCTCACACCTGAAGAGTCTGTTTATGTCGTGTTGTAATGACCTTTTTCTGTTGCCTGGTGTCGGAAATAGAAATCAAAGGGAGATGATGCCTCACTCTGTTAATCAACTCTTTGACACATTTCCATGCATTTCCTTTCTTAATTTACAAAGATCACAACTCCATTAGTGAACAATGGATTGCCAGTCTGCCACTATTTAGTGAGGCTTGAAAGGATTCGCTGTGAAGCTACACCTGCCCATCTGTCTGTGTGTCACTGTGTTTGGATTGTGTTAGACAACAGGCCTAATATCTCGCCTACATCCATTACAATTTTCGAAATGTTAGATTGTACTTGGAAGAAGTTGAGTTTGAATCTAACAATTCTGAAATTGGGAGCTGTTAATGATTTCTGTTTTTTACATAACTATATAGTGATGTGATCAGTCAAAGCAAATTAAAAGATGCTGCTATTTACTGAACACAACTGAATAATTCTACAAGGATGCTATTGCAGTCTTCCTCAGTATTAACTACACCCCCCAATTTAGTGTCATGAGCAAATTTTGAAATTGTACTTCTGATTCCCGAGTCCAAATCATTGATGTAAATGGTGAACAACAGTGGTCCCAGCACCGATCCCCGTGGAACACCACTTCCCACCTTCCACCCGTCTGAGTAAATACCTTTAACTCATCCCGTTACTATAACTGGACTTGTCTCCATTCCCGTGCCGAGGGGATTGCTGTACCAGACGGGAGGGGCAACATTTGGGGACTCTCGATTCTCCACCAATTCCCATTCCCCTTCTTTCTGGTGGATAATGGAGGTGCCACTGTGTGTAATGTGCAAGTCAGTAAGAATTGTCAGTGAGGATTAATCAGCACTTTATAATTGGAGATGTTAATCAGTGGAACCTTTCAGACACTGAATTGTAGATTTTGAACCAAAGATTAATTTAGGATTGAAGTAAAAGTTCATAATTTTATTGTAAAATAATTCAGGGACTCTCATCAGAAATTAAGGGTAAGATCAGACAGCGGTTCTTAAACGAACACTGCAGCCCTGACAAGTCAATCAGCCATATATCCAGAATATTAAACTCCAGCCCAGTTATAGGGGTTATCAATATCAGCAGAAACAAACCTCAACTGTCAGAATGAATATGGTTCAGTCCTGGATGTGATTAACAGCAGCAATAACAGCAGAATCCATCCCCTGCAGTCACTTGTGAACTCGCTGGTGTCTCAGCAGGTTGGATGACTGATTGAATCCCTTCTCACACACTGAGCAGGTGAACGGCCTCTCCCCAGTGTGAACTCGCTGGTGTGTCAGCAGGTTGGATGACTGAGTAAATCCCTTCCCACACACAGAGCAGGTGAATGGCATCTCCCCAGTGTGAACTCGCTGGTGTGTCAGCAGGTGGGATGACCGAATGAATCCTTTCCCACACACAGAGCAGGTGAACGGCCTCTCCCCAGTGTGAATGCGCTGGTGTCTCAGAAGGTCGGAGGAATTAGAGAATCCCTTCTCACACACGGAGCAGGTGAACGGCCTCTCTGCAGTGTGAATCTGCTAGTGTATCAGCAGGGCGGATGAATGAGTGAATCCCTTCTCACACACGGAGCAGATGAACGGCCTCTCTGCAGTGTGAATGTGCTGGTGTATCAGCAGGGTGGATGAATTAGTGAATCCCTTCCCACACACAGGGCAGGTGAACGGCCTCTCCCCAGTGTGATTTCGCTGGTGTGCAATGAGGTGAGATGACTGCCTGAACCTCTTCCCACATTGAGAGCAACTGAACGGTCTCTCCTCAGTGTGAACTCGCTGGTGTGTCAGAAGGTGTGATGACTGACTGAATCCCTTCCCACACTCGGAGCAGAAGAACGGCCTCTCCCCGGTGTGACTGCGTCGATGAGTTTCCAGCCGGGACGGGGAGCTGAATCCCTTCCCACAGTCCCCACATTCCCACGGTTTCTCCGTGGTGCGGGTGTCCTTGTGTCTCTCCAGGTTGGATGATCAGTTGAAGCCTCGTCCACACACAGAACACATGTACGGTTTCTCCCCGCTGTGAACGGTGCGATGTTTTTCAGGCTGTGTAACTGGTTAAAGCTCTTTCCACAGTCAGTGCACTGGAACACTCTCACTCGGGTGTGTGTCTCGGTGCTTTTCCAGTCACACTGATGTTTGAAATCTTTTCCCACAGACAGAATAGACAAACATTTCTCCTTCCACATTCAAAGGCTGATGATATTCCCTGTAAAAGCAGTTTACAAAAGACATCACTGTAAGTTCAGGATAAAAATACAGAACAGATAATTCCAGTTTCTATGGAACATTCTTTCCTCTCTTATTACATAGAATTACATAGATTGTACAGCACAGAAACAGGCCAATCAGCCCAACTGGTCCATGCGGTGTTTATGCTCCACACGAGCCTCCTCCCATCTCTCTTCATCTCACCCTATCAGCATCTCCTTCTATTCCTTTCTCCCATGTGTTTATCCAGCTTCCCCTTAAATGCATCCATGCTAGTCGCCTCAACTACTCCCTGTGGCAGCAAGTTCCACATTCTCAGCACTCTCTGGGTGAAGGAGTTTAATCTAAATAGGACTTTCCTGGGCAGCCAATGAGCACTGCTGCCTCTTTTGTGCATTTCCTGGCGAGACTAAACAGTTGATATTTTCTGATCAAAAAGAGCTGAGCTCGGCAGCAATAGTCCTGTTTTGCCTCCTTTGGAGACCAGGTGTACGAGCAGAGTGAGCGCAGCCTTCACAGCAACCGCAATAAAATTGTTACAGTTGTGAAGGAACTTTGTGTAACTGCACTGGACCACAAACAAAGTATGTGTCGATTATTGTCTGACTGCACTACTGTGACTTTTAAAGGTGCTATATAAAGGTAAGTTGTTGTTGGTGTATAGAGTACTCTGTTAAATTTAGTGAAATGATCGATAACCAAGGAAGATCATTTCTTTGTTTGGTTCTGTTAGTTTTCATAGATTCATGGAAAAGTACAGCACCAAGGAGGCCATTCGGCCCATCGTGCCTGTGCTGGCTCTTAGAATGAGCAGTCGTGCTTAGTCCCACATCCCTGCTTGTCCGTAATCCTGTAAATTCCTCATCCTCAAGTACCCGCCCAACTCCCTTTTAAAATCATTGATGGGATCAGCTCATGACCTTTTCAGGTAGAGCGTTCCAGATCCCGACAACTCTCTGAGTTTTATTCAATTGTTACCACAGTTGCCTTCTGTGAAGGTTTAATATTAAATACATTTTGCGATGAAAGCAATTAAAACATTTCCAGTATATAAATAGACAGATGCGTCAAAATATTAAAATTGTGGGAGGGAGGGCAGTGCTCGCCCAGGGCCCAATAAACAACGGAATTCTTGTTTCCCAACCCAATGTTTAGAAGATGAAGTCCCAGAGCTGCCTCTGGCTCGGTTCCACCTGCCCTATTCTGACAAGCTGAGGTGTTGGTCAGTGCACTGTGATTGGTCAGTGCACTGTGATTGCCCTGTGGGCAGAAAATGGCAAATCTAGAAATATGACCAAAATAACACATTTTAACCCCAAAGCTGTAAATCCCCGTCCCACACACTCTCCCTCCTCCCTGTGCTGAAATCCAAACCCATCGCACCATCTCCAACATTTCTTTCCTCCACTCCCAGTTTTCTCCCTCCCTGTACTCTGGTTGGGTTCAGTTCCACACCCGCTGTGTGCAGAGTGAGAATAAAATCAATGAGTCAATGATTGTCTCTCCTGGTCACTGGGACCCTGAAGCCCCGCCCACTCCCTGTACCAAGATGGCCGCGCATGCGCGTATGGGGACGATAGCAGAGTGGTAATGTCACTGGGCTAGTAATCCAGAGGCCTGGACTAATGATCCAGAGACGTGAGTTCAAATCCCACAACGGCAGCTGGGGAATCTAAATTCAGTTAATTCAATAAAGATGAAGTACAATAAATCTGGAATGAAAAGTTTGTATCAGTAATGGTGACCATGAAACTATTGGATTGTCGTAAAAACCCATCTAGTTCACTGATGTCCTTTAGGGAAGGAAATCTGCCGTCCTTACCCGGTCTGGCCTATCGTTGACTCCAGACCGCCCTCTGAAATGGCCCAGCGAGTCACTCAGTTGTCACAAACCGCTACAACCTTCACCACACGGACTGCAGCGGTTCAAGAAGGCGGCTCACCACCACCTTCTCCACGGCAACTAGGGATGGGCAATAAATGGCGGCCTTGCCAGCGACGCCCACATCCCAGAAACAAATCAAAAAATCCCGCCCTGCCCAAGATGGCGGCCAGTGACCCCGCTGACCCGGGAGGCCGGGCCTGTCACCGCGGGGCTAACACGGGGCCTGTGGGCTCTTATTCGGGGCCTGAGGCCTACACCGGGTGTTTATGGAGCTTCCCAGCCCGCCCGCGGGTCCAATTCCTCCTTCTGTCCCCGGGAGAAAGCCTCAAAGCCGCCGCCCCGCTGCTGGATGAACCCCGGCCCCGGCGGCTGTTATTCGGGTCTAAGGCCGCAGCCCCTTTATTATAAAGCCGGCCTTGTGTTTTATTCTCCCACCGCGCCCGCTCTGTCCCGACCGCCATCTTCCTCCAGGCGGCCCAGGAACCCGGCTCTACTGCGCCTGCGCACTGGGCCCCCGTCACTCAGATAGGGCGTATTCCCAACCGCGCGGCATTCTGGGTATGCACTGCCGCCATTGAGGATGTGAAGAAATTCCTGATAATTGATTCTTTTTCACGCGTTTCAGCTGCCTGTCCTCTAAATAATACTGTGGGTCTTGGGTGAATGGAGCGGTTGAGGAACAGAAGAGGCGCATTTGGACCAGGAAGTGAGGCGAGGAAAACATTTTTTAATTCTTTCATGGGATGTGGGCGCCACTGGCAAGGCCAGCATTTATTGCCCATCCCTAATTGCCCTTGAGAAGGGGGTGGTGAGCCGTTTTCTTGCACCACTGCAGTCCGTGTGGTGAAGGTACTCCCACAGTGCTGTTCAGGAGGGATTTCCAGGATTTTGACCCAGTGATGATGAAGGAACAGCGATATACTTCCAAGTCAGGATGGTGTGTGACTTGGAGGTGGTGGTGTTCCCATGCGCCTGTTGCCCTTGTCCTTCTAGGTGGAAGAGGTCGCGGGTTTGGGAGGTGCTACTGAAGAAGCCTTGGTGAGTTATATAATAAAAAATAACATGGCCGTTGACCTCTGCACCCCCGATGACATCACAATCACTATTGAGACTGGGCACTTTAGGGATCAGTGATAGACGTGAGGACTGTGGTTCGGGTGATACAGTCAGGGGTTGGGGTTAGGGATTACATTAGTGATTCGGGTTAGGATCTTACAGTTAGGCTACCAAGCCTAGGAGAGGCTCTCTGGAAGACATGGGGAGCTGGGACTTGTCCATGAGGGTAACCAAATTTATGAGAACTTAAAAATTCTAGAGTAAGACAGGAGAAAAGGCCCAAAAATGGAACAATCGGTAGCAGGAAATCCATTAGTCTCCTCTTATGATGGAAAAACCAAGGAATTGACACACTGTTTAAAACAAAGCTGATTTATTTGGCATATATCCAGAATCAACATCACTAAAACAGATTATCTGGTCATTATCACATTGCTGTTTGTGGGAGCTTGCTGTGCCCAAATTGGCTGTCGCATTTCCTGCATTACAACAGTGACAACACTTCAACAAAAAAAGTATTTAATTGGCTGTAAAGTGCTTTGGGACGTCCGGTGGTCATGAAAGGCGCTATATAAATGTAAGTCTTTTCTTTTAATATTAAATTCCACCCCAGTTAGAAGGGTTATTAACACCAGCAGAGTGAACATGGTTCAGTCCTGGATGTGATTAACAGCAGCAAAAACAGCAGAATCCAACCCCTGCTGTCACACGTGAACTCGCTGGTGTCTCAGCAGGTTGGATGACTGGGAGAATTCCTTCGCACACACGGAGCAGATGAATGGCCTCCCCCTCATGTGAACACACTGCTGTGCCATAAGGTTGGATGAGAGCCTGAACCTCTTCCCGCAGTGAGAGCAACTAAACGGTCTGTCATCACTGTGAACTCGCTGGTGTTTAATCAGTCCCGCTGAGCTTTTAAATCTGTTCCCACATTCAGAGCATTAAAATGGTCTCTCATCAGTGTGAACTCGCTGGTGTTTAATCAGTCCCTCTGAGCTTTTAAATCTGTTCCCACATTCAGAGCATTAAAATGGTCTCTCATCAGTGTGAATTCGCTGGTGTTTAATCAGACTCACAGAGCGTTTAAAGCTTTTCCCGCAGACCAAGCATTTCAAAGATCTCTCCCCAGTGTGAACTCGCTGGTGTCTCACCAGCTCTGCCGAGCGTTTAAAGCTGTTCCCACATTCAGAGCATTGAAATGGTCTCTTGTCAGTGTGAACTCGCTGGTGTTTAATCACTCCCTCTGAACTTTTAAATCTGTTCCCACAGTCACAGCATTTAAAAGGTCTCTCGTCAGTGTGAATACGCTGGTGTTTAATCAGCTCTGCAGAGCTTTTAAAGCTGTTCCCACAGTCAGAGCATTGAAATGGCCTCTCGTCAGTGTGAATGAGCCGGTGTCTAATCAATCCCTCAGAGCTTTTAAATCTGCTCCCACAGTCAGAGCATTGAAATGGTCTCTCATCAGTGTGAACTCGCTGGTGTTTAATCAGTCCCTCAGAGCGTTTAAATCTGCTCCCACAGTCAGAGCATTTAAAAGGCCTTTCATCAGTGTGAACTCGCTGGTGTCTAATTAGACCCACAGAGCGTTTAAAGCTGTTCCCACAGTCCAAGCATTTAAACGGTCTCTCATCAGTGTGAACTCGCTGGTGATTAATCAGATCTGCAACACGTTTAAAGCTGTTTCCACAGACAGAGCAGTTAAAAGGTCTCTCATCAGTGTGAACTCGCTGGTGTTTACTCAGCTCACCAGCGCTTATAAAGCTGATTCCACAGACAGAGCAGTTAAAAGGTCTCTCCCCAGTGTGAACACGCTGGTGTTCAGTGAGACTGGATGAGTGCTTGAATCTCTTTTTGCAGTGAGAGCAACTGAATAGTCTCAATTCAGTGTGAACTCGCTGGTGTTTAATCAGTCCCTCAGAGCTTTTAAAGTTGTTCTCACAGACAGAGCATTTAAAAGGTTTCTCATCAGTGTGAACTCTCTGGTGTCTTATCAGGTGACATGGCCAAGTGAATCCCTTCCCACACACGGAGCAGGTGAACGGCCTCTCCCCAGTGTGACTGCGTTGATGAGTTTTCAGCTGGGACAGGGAACTGAATCCCTTCCCACAGTCCCCACATTTCCACGGTTTCTCCGTGGTGCGGGTGTCCTTGTGTCTCTCCAGGTTGGACGATCAGTTGAAGGATTGTCCACACATACAACATGTGTACAGTTTTTCCCCGCTGTGAATGGTGTGATGTTTTTTCAGGCTGTGTAACTGGTTAAAGCACTTTCCACAGTCAGTGCACTGGAACACTCTCACTCGGGTGTGTGTGTCTCGGTGCTTTTCCAGTCACACTGATGTTTGAAATTTTTTCCCACAGACAGACCAGACAAACGTTTCTCCTTCCATATTCAAAGGCCGATGATATTCAGGTCCTGATGAATTGAATAACTCTGTCAGATCTTGTTGTGATGTTTGGTTTGAGTTTCCTGACTGCAATTCCTGCCTTCAAATACCTGTAAAAGGAGTTTACAAAAGTCATCACTGTAAGTACAGGCTAGAAATTCAGAACAGACAATTCTAGTTTCTATGGAACATTTTTTCCTCTCTTGTTCCCCCAAAGCTGTAAATCCCCCTCCCACACACTCTCCCTCCTCCCTGTGCTGAAATCCAAACCCATCGCACTATCTCCAACATTTCTTTCCTCCACTCCTAGTTTTCTCCCTCCCTCTACTCTGGTTGGGTTCAGTTCTACACCCGCTGTGTGCAGAGTGAGAATAAAATCAATGAGTCAATGATTGTCTCTCCTGGTCACTGGGACCCTGAAGCCCCGCCCACTCTCTGTTCCTGCAGAAGTTAGCCGCGCATGCGTAGTAACCAGGCCCGGTCCAAGATGGCGGCCAGTGACCCTGCTGACCCGGGCGGCCGGGCCTATCACCGCGGGGCGAACACGGGGCCTGTGGGCTTTTATTCGAGGCCTGAGGCCTGAGGCCTGCACCAGGGGTTTTTGATGTTTCCCATCCCACCCGCGGGTCCAATTGCTCCCCGAGCCCACAATCTCCTTCCGCCTCCCGGAACCTTCTCTTCAGCTTCAGAACAGCGGCACCACTGGTACTGCGCATGCTCAGCACTGCCCGGTCCCGCGCCTGCGCAGTAGGCTCCTGTGGTCATTTTTTTGGAGAAATCTTTTTATTCAAATACAATAATATTTATACAACTCATCAATTACATAGTAAATCCATTACATAGTAAATCCATTACATTCATCCATCACAGTAAAAAATAAAGCCTTAAAAACAGCCTTATAGTTAATATAAATGCAATGATTAATTTTACAAATAGTCAATAATGTTCTCCTGTGGTCATTGATGGGGCACATTCTGCCGCGCGGGGGATTCTGGGGAACAATCCCGTCATTGAAAACCTCAATTGGTGAACAGAACTTTAAAAAAATCATTCCATCGAGATTGGGGCCGGAGAGACAATAAACAAAATCAATTAATAAATTATACAGAAACCCACATGCCCGGGCCCTCCACCATCGTGTGAAGTACGCTGGCCGCCACTTTTCAGTTATTAACTCGTACCTCAGGCCCCGCCCAGTCTGGTTTAATTACTAAATATTTACTAACTGTGTTTTCTAACTTCAGTGCAGACCTGTTATTTAGAGGGAAACTTTTGAGGCACCATTTTTTGTGTCCTAACTAAGAAGCTTTAATGGCTTTAATGAGCTGGCAGCAATTTTTTTCAAGGTGGAAAGAGGTGAAAAACGCCACTAGCGATCCATCAAAACACACGGGACAGAGAAATCCACTTCATCAGCACACCTGCCACAATATCGATCCCCTCCAACATTGATGCAACATGTCTGCAGTATGTATGGTCTACAAGATGACCAAGGTCAGGCTGTGTGTGGTCAACGGTCAGGTAACAGAATGGATGGAAAGACGGCGACAAAACAGAATTCAGAGGGTAGGATTTAAGGGTGTGGATTCATGCTCGGGCCTACGGGGCCTTCCCCCAGGGATGGATTAATGCTCAGGTCGACAGGATCTTTACCCAGGAAGTGGATTAATGATCGGGCCGAGGGAGCCTTTCCCCGGGGGCGGTGGATTAATACTCGGGTCTCCGAGACACGTATCCAGGGGTGGGTTAATGCTCGGGCCTACGAGGCCCTAATCCAGGGGTGGGTTAATGCTCGGGCCTACGAGACACTTACCCAGGAAGTGGATTAATGCTCGGGCCTAGGCAGCCTTTACCCAGTGGGTGGGTTAAAGCTCGGGCCTACGAGGCCCTAATCTAGGGGTGGGTTAATGCTCGGGACTACAGGATCCTTACCCAGGAAGTGGATTAATGCTCGGGCTTAGGGAGCCTTTACCCAGTGGGTGGATTAATGCTCGGGCCTACGAGGCCCCCGCCACTCTCTCATTCCCGAGCGACCACCTCCATCCCGTTCCTGCCGACTGTCTGAGGCTGAACCAGACTGTTCACAACATTGACATCCCATTTGACCCTGTGCTGAGCTTCCGACCACATATTCTCTCTGTTACCAACGCCTCCTCCTTCCACCTCCATCACATTACTTAACTCCACCTCTGCCTCCGCCCATCTGCTGCTAAAACCCTCATCCATGCCTTTGTTGCCTCCAGACTCGACTATACCAATGCTCTCCTAGTCAGCCTCCCATCTTTCGCCCTCCGTAAGCTTCAGCTCCTCCAAAACTCTGCTGCCCATATCCTGACTCACACCAAGTCTTGTTCACCCATCACCCCTGTGCTCACCGACCTACATTGGCTCCCTATCCGGCAACACCTCAAAGTTAAAACATTCTTCCTTGTTTTCAATTCCCTCCATGGCCTTGCTCCTCCCCATCTCTGAAACCTCCTCCAGCCCTACAACCCTCCAAAATATCTCTGCTCCTCTAATTCTGGCCTCTTGTGCATCCCCGATTTTAATTGCTCCACTATTGGCGGCCGTGCCTTCAGCTGCCGAGGCCTGCAGGTCTGGAATTCAGAAAACCTACCTGCCTCTCTCCTTCTTTAAGATGATCCTTAAAAACTATCTCTTTGATCAAGATTTTTGCCTGTCCTAATATCTCCTTATGTGGTTTGGTGTCACATTTTGTCGGATAACGTTCTTGTGAAGAGCCTGGGAACATTTTACTGCAGTAAAGGCGCTATATAAATGCAAGTTGTTGTTGTTGACTCAGGAGCAGGTGGAGAAGGATCATCCACTCGACACTTCTAGCTGAAGATAGTTACAAATGATTCAGCCTTGTCTTTTACACTTATATGATGGGCTCCACCATCATTGAGGATGGGGATGTTCATGGAGCCTCCTCCTCCTGTTAGTTGCTTAATTGTCCACTACCATTTGTGACTAGATGTGGCAGGACTGCAGAGCTTTGATCTGATTCTTTGATTGTGGGATTGCTTGGCTCTGTCTATAGCATGCTGCTTCCTCTGTTTAGCATGCATGTAGTCCTGTGTTTTAGCTTCACCAGGTTGGCTTCTCATTTTCAGGTATACCTGGTGCTGTTCCCGGCGTGCACTTCTGCACTCCTCTTTGAATCAGGGTTAGTCCTCTGGTTTGATGATGATAGAGGAGTGAGGGGTATGCTGGGCCATGAGGTTATAAAAATGTAAGAATTAGGAGCAGGAGTAGGCCATATAGCCCTTCGAGCCTGCTCCCCAATTCAATAAGATCATGGCTAATCTTCGACTTCAACTCCACTTTCTCGCCCGAACCCCATATCCCTTGATTCCCCTGGAGTCCAAAAATCTATCTATCTCAGCCTTGAATATACTCAATGACTCAGCATCCACAGCCCTATAGGATAGAGAATTACAACCCTTTGAGTAAAGTAATTCATAGAAACTAGGAGCAGGAGTAGGCCATTCGAGCCTGCTCCACCATTCAATACGATCATGGCTCGATCATCCAAATCCAGTACCCTATCCCTGCTTTAATCCCCACAATACACATATCCCACCCTACCCCCGTAACCCCATGTATTTAATTCCCCCTAACATATCCCATCCTATCCCCATAACCCCACATATTTAATCCCCCCTAACACTAAGGGTCAATTTATCATAGCCAAATCAACCTAACCCGCACATTTTTGGACTGTGGGAGGAAACCGGAGCACCCGGAGAAAACCCACGCAGACACGGGGAGAATGTGCAAACTCCACACAGACAGTCACCCGAGGTCAGATTCGAACCCAGGGTCCCTGGCGCTGTGAGGCACCAGTGCTAACCACTATGCCACCGTGTTTTCCTCCTCATCTCAGTCTTAAATGGCTAACCCCTTATCCTGAGACTATGCCCCCGAGTTCTCGACTCTCCAGCCAGGGGAAACAACCTCTCAGCATCTACCCTGTCAATCCCCCTCAGAATATTATATATTTCAATGAGATCAGCTCTCATTCTTCTAAACTCCAGAGAGTATGGGCCCAATCTACTCAATCTCTCCTCATAGGACAGCCCTCTCATCCCAGGGATCAATCTAGTGAACCTTCGTTGCACCAGCTCTAAGGCACATATGTCCTTTCTCAGATAAGGAGACCAAAACTGTGCACAGTACTCCAGGTGTGGTCTCACCAGAACCCTGTACAATTGTAGTAAAACTTCCTTACTCTTGTACTCCAACCCCCTTGCAATAAAGGCCAACATGCCATTTGCCTTCCTAATTGTTTGTTGTACCTGCATGCTAACTTTCATAGAACCATAGAATCATAGAATGGTTACAGCACAGAAGGAGGCCATTCAGTCCATCGAGCCCGTGCCGGCTCTCTGCAAGATCACTTCAGCTGGTCCCACTCCCCCGCCCTTTCCCCGTAGCCCTGCAATTTTTTTCTTTCAGGTACTTATCCAATTCCCGATTGAAAGCTGTGATTGAATCTGCCTCCACCACCCTTTCAGGCAGTGAATTCCAGATCCTAACCACTCGGTGTGTAAAAAAGTTTTTCCTCATGTCACCTTTGGTTCTTTTGCCAATCACCTTAAATCTGTGTCTTCTGGTTCTCGACCCTTCCGCCAATGGGAACAGTTTCTCTCTATCTACTCTGTCCAGACCCTTTATGACTTTCTGTGTTTCCTGTACGAGGACACCAAAATCTCTCTGAACACCAACATTTAATAGTTTCTCACCATTTAAAAAATGTTCTATTTCTCTATTCTTCCTACCAAAGTGAATAACCTCACATTTCCTCACATTATACTCCATCTGCCACCTTATTGCCCACTCACCTGTTTATATTCCTTTGCAGGCTCTTTGTTTCCTCCTCGCAGCTTACTTTCCCAGGTGCAGTTTGTGGTGGAATACATTCTGCAACTGCTGATTGCCCACAGCGTCTCGTGGCTGCCCAGTTTTGAACTGTTTGGTCTGTTCTTAGTCTATTTCACTTAGTGTGGAGATGCCGGCATTGGACTGGGGTGGACAAAAATGAGAAGTCGCACAACACCAGGTTATAGTCCAACAGATGTATTTAATTTTACAAGCTTTCGGAGCTGTTCGCTCCTTCTTCAGGTAGGGTAGCTGTGAGAGAATCTCCCAGAATTCACAATATAAACACAGAAAAAATCTATTCAAATCTTTCCCTACATCAAAGACACACTAAGAGCACAGCCAAGACAATGAGATGTGTCCCAGGGGGTCCAACGTGTCAAAACACCTGCTGGCTGCATATCCTCTCCATTTGTGTTGGTTGTTGTGTTAGTTTTTTTTAAAAAAAAACTTGGAGAGACCGGCCATGATGTCAAGTCACGTTCTGTATCGTGACATGAACCCGATATCGCGATCCGAGGCTGAATGCCCCTGACTGCTGAAGTGTTCCCCAACTGGGAGGCAACCCTCCTGCCTGGCGATTGTTGCGCGGTGTCCGTTCATACGTTGTCTCAGTGTCTGCATGGTCTCGCCGATGTACCATGCTCTGGAGCATCCTTTACTGTTAACAGGCACTTAATAGGCTTTGATCCTTTTCCCGCCTCGAGGAGACGAGACCCGGGGCAGGACAGCTTCCCGCCTCCTGGCAAGAGGGCACGGAGGCGGGTTGAGGGGCGGGTTTGCCACCCACCCCCAAATTCTGCAACTTTACCGGCAGTCCCGCCTCCATACCCGCCTCCTCGTGGCTGACAAAATCTAACCCTCAATGTTTTCAAGGGGAGACTGGATAGGCACTTGAGGGATATAAACTCGCAGGACTACAGGATTAGAGCGGGGGAATGGGACTGACTGGATTGCTCTACAGAGAGTCGGCACGGACTCGATGGACCGAATGGCCTCCTTCTGTGCCGTATGATTCTATGACTCTGATCTCCTCTGATCATGGAGAAATCAAATATTCCACACACTGTATGTTTGAAACAAAGCTAATTTATTCAATTTTAATACAGAATATTAATCTCCATCCCAGTTATAGGGGTTATTAAGATCAGTAGAAACAAACTCTAACTGCCAGAATGAACATGATTCAGTGCTCAATGCATTCCCTGTAAATCTGTTCCATTCACTAATGAAAATGAGAAGTCGCACAACACCAGGTTATAGTCCAACAGATTTATTTAAAGTTACAAGCTTTCGGAGCTGTTGCCCCTTCGTCGGGTAGAGGTACCTGACGAAGGGGCAACAGCTCCGAAAGCTTGTAACTTTAAATAAATCTGTTGGACTATAACCTGGTGTTGTGCAACTTCTCATTTTTGTCCACCCCAGTCCAACACCGGCATCTCCGCATCAATCACTAATGAGGCCTGTCAATGGCGGGGCTTTTAACCAGCATTCTCTGCGGGGGAGAATGTGACACACCCGGACTACAGGAGCCCAGTGCGCAGGCGCGGGACCGCCTGGGTTTGGAGCATGCGAGGTGCGTGAATGTTTGAACAGTGAGGTTACAGACCAGCTGCGGATTATCCCATCTAGCAGGCGGACGGAGCAGAGGACTGAACCGGCGAGTGGGCGGGGAGGCTTCATAAACAACTGGTGTGGGCCGCAAGCCCCGAATAATAACCTTAAGGTCCCGCGTTTGCAGATTCGGGGCTTCTCCCGGTCACAGGCCCAGGCTAACGGCCGCCATCTTGATTCAGTGAGTAGCAAAGCGCATGCGCAGCCAGCTTGCTGAGGAACAAAGAGTGGGCGGGGCCTCAGTGTCTGTTCCCAACCGGGTCCTACTGCCCGGTGAAGTAATTCTTTAAATCAGTTATTTCATTCAGACTCTCCACACTTCAGATTTCTCGCCATCTCTCCTGAAGGCGCTGGGAAAAGCAGAGCACATGGTTAACATCCCACACAATTGTAACAGAAGTGCCTCAGAGCCGGGCCCCCTTGTACAGTCCCAGGATAGGAATCCCCATGTACAGTCCCAGGTTTGAAATCTCCATGTACAGCCCCAGGGTTAGAATCCCCATGTACAGTCCCAGGGTTAGAATCCCCATGTACAGCCCCAGGGTTAAAATCCCCATGTACAGTCCCAGGGTTAGAATCCCCATGTACAGTCCCAGGGCTGGAATCTCAATGTACAGTCACAGGGTTGGTATCCACATGTACAGTCCCAGGATTAGAATCCCCATGTACAGTCCCAGGGTTAGAATCCCCATGTACAGTCCGAGGGCTAGAATCCCCATGTACGGCCCCAGGGTTAGAATCCCCATGTACAGTCCCAGGGTTAGAATCCCCATGTACAGTCCCAGGGTTAGAATCACCATGTACAGTCCCAGGGTTGGAATCCCCATGTACAGGCCCAGGGTTGGAATCCCCATGTAAAGTCCCAGGGTTGGAATCCCCATGTACAGTCCCAGGGTTCCAATCCCCAAGTACAGTCCCAGGGTTGGAATCCCCATGTACAGTCCCAGGGTTAGAATCCCCATGTACAGCCCGAGGACTAGAATCCCCATGTACAGCCCCAGGGTTAGAATCCCCATGTACAGTCCCAGGATTAGAATCCCCATGTAAAGTCCCAGGATTAGAATCCCCATGTACAGTCCCAGGGTTAGAATCCCCATTTACAGTCCCAGGGTTGGAATCCCCATGTACAGTCCCAGAGTTGGAATCCCCATGTACAGTCCCAGAGTTGGAATACCCATATACAGTCCCAGAGTTGGAATACCCATATACAGTCCCAGGGTTAGAATCCCCATGTGCAGTCCCAGGGTTAGAATCCCCATGTACAGTCCCAGGGTTAGAATCCCCATGTACAGTCCGAGGGCTAGAATCCCCATGTACAGTCCTAGGGTTAGAATCCCCATTTACAGTCCCAGGGTTGGAATCCCCATGTACAGTCCCAGAGTTGGAATACCCATATACAGTCCCAGGGTTAGAATCCCCATGTGAAGTCCCAGGGTTAGAATCCCCATATACAGTTCCAGGGTTCGAATCCCATGGACAGTCACAGGGGTGGAATCCCCATGTACAGACCCAGGGTTCCAATCCCCAAGTACAGTCCCAGTGTTGGAATCCCCATGTACAGTCCCAGTGTTAGAATCCCCATGTACAGTCCCAGGGTTAGAATCCCCATGTACAGTCCCAGGGTTGGTATCCACATGTTCAGTCCCAGGGCTAGAATCCCCATGTACAGTCCTAGGGTTAGAATCCCCATTTACAGTCCCAGGGTTGGAATCCACATGTTCAGTCGCAGGGCTAGAATCCCCATGTACAGTCCCAGGGTTAGAATCCCCATGTACAGTCCGAGGGCTAGAATCCCCATGTACAGCCCCAGGGTTAGAAGCCCCATGTACAGTCCCAGGGTTGGAATTCCCATGTACAGTCCCAGGGTTAGAATCCCCATCTGCAGTCCCAGGATTAGAATCCCCATGTACTGTCCCAGGGTTAGAATCCCCATGTACAGTCCCAGGGTTAGAATCCCCATCTGCAGTCCCAGGATTAGAATCCCCATGTACAGTCCCAGAGTTGGAATACCCATGTACAGTCACAGGGTTAGAATCCCCATGTACAGTCCCAGGGTAGTAATCCCCATGTACAGTCCCAGGGTTAGAATCCCCATCTGCAGTCCCAGGATTAGAATCCCCATGTACAGTCCCAGAGTTGGAATACCCATGTACAGTCCCAGGGTTAGAATCCCCATTTACAGTCCCAGGTTTGGAATCCCCATGTACAGTCCCAGGGTTAGAATCCCCATGTACACTTCCAATCTTAGAATCCCCATGTACAGTCCCAGGGTTGGAATCCCCATGTACAGTCCCAGGGTTGGAATCCCCATGTTCAGTCCCAGTGTTGGAATCCCCATGTACAGTCCCAGGCTTAGAATCCCCATGTACAGTCCCTGGGTTAGAATCGCCATGTACAGTCCCAGGGTTGGAATCCCCATGTACAGTCTCAGGGCAGGAATCCCCATGTACAGTCTCAGGGCAGGAATCCCCATGTACAGTCCCAGGGTTAGAATCCGCATGTACAGTCCCAGGGTTGGAATCCCCATGTACAGTCTCAGGGCAGGAATCCCCATGTACAGTCCCAGGGTTAGAATCCCCATGTACAGTCCCAGCGTTAGAATCCCCATGTACAGTCCGAGTGCTAAAATCCCCATGTACAGTCCCAGGGTTGGAATCCCCATGTACAGTCCCAGGGTTGGAATCCCCATGTACAGTCCCAGGGTTGGAATCCCCATGTACAGTCCCAGGGTTAGAATCCCCATGTACAGTCCCAGGGTTAGAATCCCCAAGTACAGTCCCAGGGTTAGAATCCCCATATACAGTCCCAGGGTTAGAATCCCCATGTACAGTCCCAGGGTTAGAATCCCCATGTACACTTCCAATCTTAGAATCCCCATGTACAGTCCCAGGGTTGGAATCCCCATGTACAGTCCCAGGGTTGGAATCCCCATGTACAGTCCTAGAGTTGGAATCCCCATGTACAGCCCGAGGGCTAGAATCCCCATGTACAGTCCCAGGGTTAGAATCCCCATATACAGTCCCAGGGTTAGAATCCCCATGTACAGTCCCAGGGTTAGAATCCCCATGTACACTTCCAATCTTAGAATCCCCATGTACAGTCCCAGGGTTGGAATCCCCATGTACAGTCCCAGGGTTGGAATCCCCATGTACAGTCCTAGGGTTGGAATCCCCATGTACAGCCCGAGGGCTAGAATCCCCATGTACAGTCCCAGGGTTAGAATCCCCATGTACAGTCCGAGGGCTAGAATCCCCATGTACAGTCCCAGGGTTAGAATCCCCATGTACAGTCCCAGGGTTGGAATCCCCATGTACAGTCCCAGGGTTAGAATCCCCATGTACAGTCCCAGGGTTAGAATCCCCAAGGACAGTCCCAGGGTTAGAATCCCCATATACAGTCCCAGGGTTAGAATCCCCATGTACACTTCCAATCTTAGAATGCCCATGTACAATCCCAGGGTTGGAATCCCCATGTTCAGTCCCAGTGTTGGAATCCCCATGTACAGTCCCAGGATTGGAATCCCCATTTACAGTCCCAGGGTTAGAATCCCCATGTACAGTGCCAGGCTTAGAATCTCCATGTACAGTCCCAGGATTGGAATCCCCATGTACAGTCTCAGGGCAGGAATCCCCATGTACAGTCCCAGCGTTAGAATCCCCATGTACAGTCCGAGTGCTAAAATCCCCATGTACAGTCCCAGGGTTAGAATCCCCATGTACAGTCCCAGCGTTAGAATCCCCATGTACAGTCCCAGGGTTAGAATCCCCATTTACAGTCCCAGGGTTGGAATCCCCATGTACAGTCCCAGCGTTAGAATACCCATGTACAGTCCCAGGGTTAGAATCCCCATGTACACTTCCAATCTTAGATTCCCCATGTACAATCCCAGGGTTGGAATCCCCATGTTCAGTCCCAGTGTTGGAATCCCCATGTACAGTCCCAGGCTTAGAATCCCCATGTACAGTCCCTGGGTTAGAATCGCCATGTACAGTGCCAGGGTTGGAATCCCCATGTACAGTCCCAGGGTTAGAATCCCCATGTACAGTGCCAGGCTTAGAATCTCCATGTACAGTCCCAGGATTGGAATCCCCATGTACAGTCCGAGTGCTAAAATCCCCATGTACAGTCCCAGGGTTAGAATCCCCATGTACAGTCCCAGCGTTAGAATCCCCATGTACAGTCCCGAGTGCTAAATCCCCATGTACAGTCCCAGGGTTAGAATCCCCATGTACAGTCCGAGTGCTAGAATCCCCATGTACAGTCCCAGGGTTAGAATCCCCATGTACAGTCCCAGCGTTAGAATCCCCATGTACAGTCCCAGGGTTAGAATCCCCATGTACAGTCCCAGGGTTAGAATCCCCATGTACAGTCCCAGGTTAGAATCCCCATGTACAGTCCCAGGGTTAGAATCCCCATGTACAGTCCCAGGGTTGGAATCCCCATGTACAGTCCCAGGGTTAGAATCCCCATGTACAGTCCCAGGGTTAGAATCCCCATGTACAGTCCCAGGGTTGGAATCCCCATGTACAGTCCCAGGGTTAGAATCCCCATGTACAGTCCCAGGGTTGAATCCCCATGTACAGTCCCAGGGTTAGAATCCCCATGTACAGTCCCAGGTTAGAATCCCCATGTACAGTCCCAGGGTTGAATCCCCATGTACAGTCCCAGGGTTTGAATCCCCATGTACAGTCCCAGGGTTAGAATCCCCATGTACAGTCCCAGGGTTAGAATCCCCATGTACAGTCCCAGGGTTGGAATCCCCATGTACAGTCCCAGGGTTAGAATCCCCATGTACAGTCCCAGGGTTAGAATCCTCATGTACAGTCCCAGGGTTAGAATCCCCATGTACAGTCCCAGGGTTAGAATCCCCATGTACAGTCCCAGGGTTAGAATCCCCATGTACAGTCCCAGGGTTAGAATCCCCATGTACAGTCCCAGGGTTAGAATCCCCATGTACAGTCCCAGGGTTAGAATCCCCATGTACAGTCCCAGGGTTAGAATCCCCATGTACAGTCCCAGGGTTAGAATCCCATGTACAGTCCCAGGGTTGGAATCCCCATGTACAGTCCCAGGGTTAGAATCCCCATGTACAGTCCCAGGGTTAGAATCCCCATGTACAGTGCCAGGCTTAGAATCCCATGTACAGTCCCAGGGTTGGAATCCCCATGTACAGTCCCAGGGTTAGAATCCCATGTACAGTCCCAGGGTTAGAATCCCCATGTACAGTCCCAGGGTTAGAATCCCCATGTACAGTCCCAGCGTTAGAATCCCCATGTACAGTCCCAGGCTTAGAATCCCCATGTACAGTCCCAGGATTGGAATCCCCATGTACAGTCTCAGGGCAGGAATCCCCATTTACAGTCCCAGGGTTGGAATCCCCATGTACAGTCCCAGCGTTAGAATACCCATGTACAGTCCCAGGGTTAGAATCCCCATGTACAGTCCCAGGGTTAGAATCCCCATGTACAGTCCCAGGGTTGGAATTCCCATGTACAGTCCCAGGGTTAGAATCCCCATCTGCAGTCCCAGGATTAGAATCCCCATGTACTGTCCCAGGGTTAGAATCCCCATGTACAGTCCCAGGATTAGAATCCCCATGTACAGTCCCAGAGTTGGAATACCCATGTACAGTCCCAGGGTTAGAATCCCCATGTACAGTCCCAGGGTTGGAATCCCCATGTACAGTCCCAGGGTTAGAATCCCCATGTACAGTCCCAGGGTTAGAATCCCCAACTGCAGTCCCAGGATTAGAATCCCCATATACAGTCCCAGGCATCAGAATCCCCATGTACAGTCCCAGGGTTAGAATCGCCATGTACAGTCCCAGGGTTGGAATCCCCATGTACAGTCCCAGGGTTAGAATCCCCATTTACAGTCCCAGGGTTAGAATCCCCATGTACAGTCCCAGGGTTAGAATCCCCATTTACAGTCCCAGGGTTAGAATCCCCATGTACAGTGCCAGGCTTAGAATCTCCATGTACAGTCCCAGGATTGGAATCCCCATGTACAGTCTCAGGGCAGGAATCCCCATGTACAGTCCCAGGGTTAGAATCCCCATGTACAGTCCGAGTGCTAGAATCCCCATGTACAGTCCCAGGGTTAGAATCCCCATGTACAGTCCCAGCGTTAGAATCCCCATGTACAGTCCCAGGGTTAGAATCCCCATGTACAGTGCCAGGCTTAGAATCTCCATGTACAGTCCCAGGATTGGAATCCCCATGTACAGTCTCAGGGTTAGAATCCCCATTTACAGTCCCAGGGTTGGAATCCCCATGTACAGTCCCAGCGTTAGAATACCCATGTACAGTCCCAGGGTTAGAATCCCCATGTACAGTCCCAGGGTTAGAATCCCCATGTACAGTCCCAGGGTTGGAATCCCATGTACAGTCCCAGGGTTAGAATCCCCATGTACAGTCCCAGGGTTAGAATCCCCATGTACAGTCCCAGGGTTAGAATCCCCATGTACAGTCCCAGGGTTAGAATCCCCATGTACAGTCCCAGGGTTGGAATCCCCATGTACAGTCCCAGGGTTAGAATCCCCATGTACAGTCCCAGGGTTGGAATCCCCATGTACAGTCCCAGGGTTAGAATCCCCATGTACAGTCCCAGGGTTAGAATCCCCATGTACAGTCCCAGGGTTAGAATCCCCATGTACAGTCCCAGGTTAGAATCCCCATGTACAGTCCCAGGGTTAGAATCCCCATGTACAGTCCCAGGGTTAGGAATCCCCATGTACAGTCCAGGGTAGAATCCCCATGTACAGTCCCAGGGTTAGAATCCCCATGTACAGTCCGAGGGCTAGAATCCCCATGTACAGTCCCAGGGTTAGAATCCCCATGTACAGTCCCAGCGTTAGAATCCCCATGTACAGTCCCAGGGTTAGAATCCCCATGTACAGTGCCAGGCTTAGAATCTCCATGTACAGTCCCAGGATTGGAATCCCCATGTACAGTCTCAGGGCAGGAATCCCCATTTACAGTCCCAGGGTTGGAATCCCCATGTACAGTCCCAGCGTTAGAATACCCATGTACAGTCCCAGGGTTAGAATCCCCATGTACAGTCCCAGGGTTAGAATCCCCATGTACAGTCCCAGGGTTGGAATTCCCATGTACAGTCCCAGGGTTAGAATCCCCATCTGCAGTCCCAGGATTAGAATCCCCATGTACTGTCCCAGGGTTAGAATCCCCATGTACTGTCCCAGGATTAGAATCCCCATGTACAGTCCCAGAGTTGGAATACCCATGTACAGTCCCAGGGTTAGAATCCCCATGTACAGTCCCAGGGTTGGAATCCCCATGTACAGTCCCAGGGTTAGAATCCCCATGTACAGTCCCAGGGTTAGAATCCCCAACTGCAGTCCCAGGATTAGAATCCCCATATACAGTCCCAGCATCAGAATCCCCATGTACAGTCCCAGGGTTAGATTCCCCATGTACAGTCCCAGGTTTGGAATCCCCATGTACAGTCCCAGTGTTAGAATCCCCATGTACAGTCCCAGGGCTGGAATCCCCATGTACAGTCCCAGGGTTAGAATCCCCAACTGCAGTCCCAGGATTAGAATCCCCATATACAGTCCCAGCATCAGAATCCCCATGTACAGTCCCAGGGTTAGAATCCCCATTTACAGTCCCAGGTTTGGAATCCCCATGTACAGTCTCAGGGCAGGAATCCCCATGTACAGTCCCAGGGTTAGAATCCCCATGTACAGTCCGAGTGCTAAAATCCCCATGTACAGTCCCAGGGTTAGAATCCCCATGTACAGTCCCAGCGTTAGAATCCCCATGTACAGTCCCAGGGTTAGAATCCCCATGTACAGTGCCAGGCTTAGAATCTCCATGTACAGTCCCAGGATTGGAATCCCCATGTACAGTCTCAGGGCAGGAATCCCCATTTACAGTCCCAGGGTTGGAATCCCCATGTACAGTCCCAGCGTTAGAATACCCATGTACAGTCCCAGGGTTAGAATCCCCATGTACAGTCCCAGGGTTAGAATCCCCATGTACAGTCCCAGGGTTGGAATTCCCATGTACAGTCCCAGGGTTAGAATCCCCATGTACAGTCCCAGGGTTGGAATCCCCATGTACAGTCCCAGGGTTAGAATCCCCATGTACAGTCCCAGGGTTAGAATCCCCAACTGCAGTCCCAGGATTAGAATCCCCATATACAGTCCCAGCATCAGAATCCCCATGTACAGTCCCAGGGTTAGAATCCCCATGTACAGTCCCAGGTTTGGAATCCCCATGTACAGTCCCAGTGTTAGAATCCCCATGTACAGTCCCAGGGCTGGAATCCCCATGTACAGTCCCAGGGTTAGAATCCCCATGTACAGCCCGAGGGCTAAAAATTCCCATGTACAGCCCCAGGGTTAGAATCCCCATCTGCAGTCCCAGGATTAGAATCCCCATGTACAGTCCCAGGGTTAGAATCCCCATGTACAGTCCCAGGGTTAGAATCCCCAAGTACAGTCCCAGGGTTAGAATCGCCATGTACACTTCCAATCTTAGAATCCCCATGTACAGTCCCAGGGTTGGAATCCCCATGTTCAGTCCCAGTGTTGGAATCCCCATGTACAGTCCCAGGCTTAGAATCCCCATGTACAGTCCCTGGGTTAGAATCGCCATGTACAGTCCCAGGGTTGGAATCCCCATGTACAGTCTCAGGGCAGGAATCCCCATGTACAGTCTCAGGGCAGGAATCCCCATGTACAGTCCCAGGGTTAGAATCCGCATGTACAGTCCCAGGGTTGGAATCCCCATGTACAGTCTCAGGGCAGGAATCCCCATGTACAGTCCCAGCGTTAGAATCCCCATGTACAGTCCCAGGGTTAGAATCCCCATGTACAGTCCCAGCATTAGAATCCCCATGTACAGTCCGAGTGCTAAAATCCCCATGTACAGTCCCAGGGTTGGAATCCCCATGTACAGTCCCAGGGTTGGAATCCCCATGTACAGTCCCAGGGTTGGAATCCCCATGTACAGTCCCAGGGTTAGAATCCCCAAGTACAGTCCCAGGGTTAGAATCCCCATATACAGTCCCAGGGTTAGAATCCCCATGTACAGTCCCAGGGTTAGAATCCCCATGTACAGTGCCAGGCTTAGAATCTCCATGTACAGTCCCAGGGTTGGTATCCCCATGTACAGTCCCAGGGTTAGAATCCGCATACACAGTCCGAGTGCTAAAATCCCCATGTACAGTCCCAGGGTTAGAATCCCCATGTACAGTCCCAGCGTTAGAATCCCCATGTACAGTCCCAGGGTTAGAATCCCCATGTACAGTGCCAGGCTTAGAATCTCCATGTACAGTCCCAGGATTGGAATCCCCATGTACAGTCTCAGGGCAGGAATCCCCATTTACAGTCCCAGGGTTGGAATCCCCATGTACAGTCCCAGCGTTAGAATACCCATGTACAGTCCCAGGGTTAGAATCCCCATGTACAGTCCCAGGGTTAGAATCCCCATGTACAGTCCCAGGGTTGGAATTCCCATGTACAGTCCCAGGGTTAGAATCCCCATCTGCAGTCCCAGGATTAGAATCCCCATGTACTGTCCCAGGGTTAGAATCCCCATGTACAGTCCCAGGATTAGAATCCCCATGTACAGTCCCAGAGTTGGAATACCCATGTACAGTCCCAGGGTTAGAATCCCCATGTACAGTCCCAGGGTTGGAATCCCCATGTACAGTCCCAGGGTTAGAATCCCCATGTACAGTCCCAGGGTTAGAATCCCCAACTGCAGTCCCAGGATTAGAATCCCCATATACAGTCCCAGCATCAGAATCCCCATGTACAGTCCCAGGGTTAGAATCGCCATGTACAGTCCCAGGGTTGGAATCCCCATGTACAGTCCCAGGGTTAGAATCCCCATTTACAGTCCCAGGGTTAGAATCCCCATGTACAGTCCCAGGGTTAGAATCCCCATTTACAGTCCCAGGGTTAGAATCCCCATGTACAGTGCCAGGCTTAGAATCTCCATGTACAGTCCCAGGATTGGAATCCCCATGTACAGTCTCAGGGCAGGAATCCCCATGTACAGTCCCAGGGTTAGAATCCCCATGTACAGTCCGAGTGCTAAAATCCCCATGTACAGTCCCAGGGTTAGAATCCCCATGTACAGTCCCAGCGTTAGAATCCCCATGTACAGTCCCAGGGTTAGAATCCCCATGTACAGTGCCAGGCTTAGAATCTCCATGTACAGTCCCAGGATTGGAATCCCCATGTACAGTCTCAGGGCAGGAATCCCCATTTACAGTCCCAGGGTTGGAATCCCCATGTACAGTCCCAGCGTTAGAATACCCATGTACAGTCCCAGGGTTAGAATCCCCATGTACAGTCCCAGGGTTAGAATCCCCATGTACAGTCCCAGGGTTGGAATTCCCATGTACAGTCCCAGGGTTAGAATCCCCATCTGCAGTCCCAGGATTAGAATCCCCATGTACTGTCCCAGGGTTAGAATCCCCATGTACAGTCCCAGGATTAGAATCCCCATGTACAGTCCCAGAGTTGGAATACCCATGTACAGTCCCAGGGTTAGAATCCCCATGTACAGTCCCAGGGTTGGAATCCCCATGTACAGTCCCAGGGTTAGAATCCCCATGTACAGTCCCAGGGTTAGAATCCCCAACTGCAGTCCCAGGATTAGAATCCCCATATACAGTCCCAGCATCAGAATCCCCATGTACAGTCCCAGGGTTAGAATCCCCATTTACAGTCCCAGGTTTGGAATCCCCATGTACAGTCTCAGGGCAGGAATCCCCATGTACAGTCCCAGGGTTAGAATCCCCATGTACAGTCCGAGTGCTAAAATCCCCATGTACAGTCCCAGGGTTAGAATCCCCATGTACAGTCCCAGCGTTAGAATCCCCATGTACAGTCCCAGGGTTAGAATCCCCATGTACAGTGCCAGGCTTAGAATCTCCATGTACAGTCCCAGGATTGGAATCCCCATGTACAGTCTCAGGGCAGGAATCCCCATTTACAGTCCCAGGGTTGGAATCCCCATGTACAGTCCCAGCGTTAGAATACCCATGTACAGTCCCAGGGTTAGAATCCCCATGTACAGTCCCAGGGTTAGAATCCCCATGTACAGTCCCAGGGTTGGAATTCCCATGTACAGTCCCAGGGTTAGAATCCCCATCTGCAGTCCCAGGATTAGAATCCCCATGTACTGTCCCAGGGTTAGAATCCCCATGTACTGTCCCAGGATTAGAATCCCCATGTACAGTCCCAGAGTTGGAATACCCATGTACAGTCCCAGGGTTAGAATCCCCATGTACAGTCCCAGGGTTGAATCCCCATGTACAGTCCCAGGGTTAGAATCCCCATGTACAGTCCCAGGGTTAGAATCCCCACTGACAGTCCCAGGTTAGAATCCCCATGTACAGTCCCAGGTTAGAATCCCCATGTACAGTCCCAGGGTTAGAATCCCCATGTACAGTCCCAGGTTTGGAATCCCCATGTACAGTCCCAGTGTTAGAATCCCCATGTACAGTCCCAGGGCTGGAATCCCCATGTACAGTCCCAGGGTTAGAATCCCCACTGTCAGTCCCAGGATTAGAATCCCCATGTACAGTCCCAGGATAGAATCCCCATGTACAGTCCCAGGGTTAGAATCCCCATGTACAGTCCCAGGTTTGGAATCCCCATGTACAGTCTCAGGGCAGGAATCCCCATGTACAGTCCCAGGGTTAGAATCCCCATGTACAGTCCGAGTGCTAAATCCCCATGTACAGTCCCAGGGTTAGAATCCCCATGTACAGTCCCAGCGTTAGAATCCCCATGTACAGTCCCAGGGTTAGAATCCCCATGTACAGTGCCCAGGCTTAGAATCTCCATGTACAGTCCCAGGATTGGAATCCCCATGTACAGTCTCAGGGCAGGAATCCCCATTTACAGTCCCAGGGTTGGAATCCCCATGTACAGTCCCAGCGTTAGAATACCCATGTACAGTCCCAGGGTTAGAATCCCCATGTACAGTCCCAGGGTTAGAATCCCCATGTACAGTCCCAGGGTTGGAATTCCCATGTACAGTCCCAGGGTTAGAATCCCCATGTACAGTCCCAGGGTTGGAATCCCCATGTACAGTCCCAGGGTTAGAATCCCCATGTACAGTCCCAGGGTTAGAATCCCCAACTGCAGTCCCAGGATTAGAATCCCCATATACAGTCCCAGCATCAGAATCCCCATGTACAGTCCCAGGGTTAGAATCCCCATGTACAGTCCCAGGTTTGGAATCCCCATGTACAGTCCCAGTGTTAGAATCCCCATGTACAGTCCCAGGGCTGGAATCCCCATGTACAGTCCCAGGGTTAGAATCCCCATGTACAGCCCGAGGGCTAAAAATTCCCATGTACAGCCCCAGGGTTAGAATCCCCATCTGCAGTCCCAGGATTAGAATCCCCATGTACAGTCCCAGGGTTAGAATCCCCATGTACAGTCCCAGGGTTAGAATCCCCAAGTACAGTCCCAGGGTTAGAATCGCCATGTACACTTCCAATCTTAGAATCCCCATGTACAGTCCCAGGGTTGGAATCCCCATGTTCAGTCCCAGTGTTGGAATCCCCATGTACAGTCCCAGGCTTAGAATCCCCATGTACAGTCCCTGGGTTAGAATCGCCATGTACAGTCCCAGGGTTGGAATCCCCATGTACAGTCTCAGGGCAGGAATCCCCATGTACAGTCTCAGGGCAGGAATCCCCATGTACAGTCCCAGGGTTAGAATCCGCATGTACAGTCCCAGGGTTGGAATCCCCATGTACAGTCTCAGGGCAGGAATCCCCATGTACAGTCCCAGCGTTAGAATCCCCATGTACAGTCCCAGGGTTAGAATCCCCATGTACAGTCCCAGCATTAGAATCCCCATGTACAGTCCGAGTGCTAAAATCCCCATGTACAGTCCCAGGGTTGGAATCCCCATGTACAGTCCCAGGGTTGGAATCCCCATGTACAGTCCCAGGGTTGGAATCCCCATGTACAGTCCCAGGGTTAGAATCCCCAAGTACAGTCCCAGGGTTAGAATCCCCATATACAGTCCCAGGGTTAGAATCCCCATGTACAGTCCCAGGGTTAGAATCCCCATGTACACTTCCAATCTTAGAATCCCCATGTACAGTCCTAGGGTTGGAATCCCCATGTACAGCCCGAGGGCTAGAATCCCCATGTACAGTCCCAGGGTTAGAATCCCCATGTACAGTCCGAGGGCTAGAATCCCCATGTTCAGTCCGAGGGTTAGAATCCCCATGTACAGCCCGAGGGCTAGAATCCCCATGTACAGTCCCAGGGTTAGAATCCCCATGTACAGTCCCAGGGTTAGAATCCCCATGTACAGTCCCAGGGTTAGAATCCCCATGTACAGTCCCAGGGTTAGAATCCCCATGTACAGTCCCAGGGTTAGAATCCCCATGTACAGTCCCAGGTTAGAATCCCCATGTACAGTCCCAGGGTTGGAATCCCCATGTACAGTCCCAGGGTTGGAATCCCCATGTACAGTCCCAGGGTTAGAATCCCCATGTACAGTCCCAGGGTTAGAATCCCCATGTACAGTCCCAGGGTTGGAATCCCCATGTACAGTCCCAGGGTTAGAATCCCCATGTACAGTCCCAGGGTTAGAATCCCCATGTACAGTCCCAGGTTAGAATCCCCATGTACAGTCCCAGGGTTAGAATCCCCATGTACAGTCCCAGGGTTGGAATCCCCATGTACAGTCCCAGGGTTAGAATCCCCATGTACAGTCCCAGGGTTAGAATCCCCATGTACAGTCCCAGGTTAGAATCCCCATGTACAGTCCCAGGGTTGGAATCCCCATGTACAGTCCCAGGGTAGGAATCCCCATGTACAGTCCCAGGGTTAGAATCCCCATGTACAGTCCGAGTGCTAAAATCCCCATGTACAGTCCCAGGGTTAGAATCCCCATGTACAGTCCCAGCGTTAGAATCCCCATGTACAGTCCGAGTGCTAAAATCCCCATGTACAGTCCCAGGGTTAGAATCCCCATGTACAGTCCGAGTGCTAAAATCCCCATGTACAGTCCCAGGGTTAGAATCCCCATGTACAGTCCGAGTGCTAAAATCCCCATGTACAGTCCCAGGGTTAGAATCCCCATGTACAGTCCCAGCGTTAGAATCCCCATGTACAGTCCCAGGGTTAGAATCTCCATGTTCAGTCCCAGTGTTGGAATCCCCATGTACAATCCCAGCGTTAGAATACCCATGTACAGTCCCAGAGTTGGAATACCCATATACAGTCCCAGGGTTAGAATCCCCATGTACAGTCCCAGGGTTGTAATCCCCATGTACAGTCCCAGGTTTGGAACCCCCATGTACAGTCCCAGGGTTAGAATCCCCATGTACAGTCCCAGGGTTGTAATCCCCATGTACAGTCCCAGGTTTGGAACCCCCATGTACAGTCCCAGGGTTAGAATCCCCATGTACAGTCCCAGGGTTGGAATCCCCATGTACAGTCCCATGGTTGGTATCCACATGTACAGTCCCAGGGTTAGAATCCCCATGTGCAGTCCCAGGGTTAGAATCCTCATGTGCAGTCCCAGGGTTGGAATCCCCATGTACAGTCTCAGGGCAGGAATCCCCATGTACAGTCCCAGGGTTGGTATCCCCATGTACAGTCCCAGGGTTAGAATCCGCATACACAGTCCGAGGGCTAGAATCCCCATGTACAGTCCCAGGGTTAGAATCCCCATGTACAGTCCCAGGGTTAGAATCCCCATGTACAGTCCCTGGGTTAGAATCGCCATGTACAGTCCCAGGGTTGGAATCCCCATGTACAGTCCCAGGGTTAGAATCCCCATTTACAGTCCCAGGGTTAGAATCCCCATGTACAGTGCCAGGCTTAGAATCTCCATGTACAGTCCCAGGATTGAAATCCCCATGTACAGTCTCAGGGCAGGAATCCCCATGTACAGTCCCAGGGTTAGAATCCCCATGTACAGTCCGAGTGCTAAAATCCCCATGTACAGTCCCAGGGTTAGAATCCCCATGTACAGTCCCAGCGTTAGAATCCCCATGTACAGTCCCAGGGTTAGAATCCCCATGTACAGTGCCAGGCTTAGAATCTCCATGTACAGTCCCAGGATTGGAATCCCCATGTACAGTCTCAGGGCAGGAATCCCCATTTACAGTCCCAGGGTTGGAATCCCCATGTACAGTCCCAGCGTTAGAATACCCATGTACAGTCCCAGGGTTAGAATCCCCATGTACAGTCCGAGTGCTAAAATCCCCATGTACAGTCCCAGGGTTAGAATCCCCATGTACAGTCCCAGCGTTAGAATCCCCATGTACAGTCCGAGTGCTAAAATCCCCATGCACAGTCCCAGGGTTAGAATCCCCATGTACAGTCCCAGCGTTAGAATCCCCATGTACAGTCCCAGGGTTAGAATCCCCATTTACAGTCCCAGGGTTGGAATCCCCATGTACAGTCCCAGGGCTAGAATCCCCATGTACAGTCCCAGGGTTCGAATCCCATGGACAGTCAAAGGGGTGGAATCCCCATGTACAGTCCCAGGGTTCCAATCCCCAAGTACAGTCCCAGTGTTGGAATCCCCATGTACAGTCCCAGCGTTAGAATCCCCATGTACAGTCCCAGGGTTAGTATCCCCATGTACAGTCCCAGGGTTAGAATCCCCATGTACAGTCCCAGGGTTAGAATCCCCATGTACAGTCCCAGGGTTCCAATCCCCAAGTACAGTCCCAGTGTTGGAATCCCCATGTACAGTCCCAGGGTTAGAATCCCCATGTACAGTCCGAGGGCTAGAATCCCCATGTACAGTCCCAGGGTTAGAATCCCCATGTACAGTCCGAGGGCTAGAATCCCCATGTACAGTCCCAGGGTTAGTATCCCCATGTACAGTCCCAGGGTTCGAATCCCATGGACAGTCACAGGGGTGGAATCCCCATGTACAGTCCCAGGGTTCGAATCCCATGTACAGTCCCAGGGTTGAATCCCCATGTACAGTCCCAGGGTTGGAATCCCCATGTACAGTCCCAGGGTTAGAATCCACATGTACAGTCCCAGGGTTAGAATCCCCATGTACAGTCCCAGGGTTGGAATCCCCATGTACAGTCCCAGGGTTAGAATCCCATGTACAGTCCCAGGGTTGGAATCCCCATGTACAGTCCCAGGGTTAGAATCCCATGTACAGTCCAAGGGTGGAATCCCCATGTACAGTCCCAGGGTTGAATCCCCATGTACAGTCCCAGTGTTAGAATCCCCATGTACAGTCCCAGGGTTAGAATCCCCATGTACAGTCCCAGGGTGGAATCCCCATGTACAGTCCCAGGGTTAGAATCCCCATGTACAGTCCCTGGGTTCGAATCCCCAAGTACAGTCCCAGTGTTGGAATCCCCATGTACAGTCCCAGGGTTAGTATCCCCATGTACAGTCCCAGGGTTAGAATCCCCATGTACAGTCCCAGGGTTAGAATCCCCATGTACAGTCCGAGGGCTAGAATCCCCATGTACAGCCCCAGGGTTAGATGCCCCATGTACAGTTCCAGGGTTAGAATCCCCATGTACAGTCCGAGGGCTAGAATCCCCATGTACAGTCCCAGGGTTAGAATCCCCATGTACAGTCCCAGGGTTAGAATCCCCATGTACAGTCCCAGGGTTAGAATCCCCATGTACAGTCCCAGGGTTAGAATCCCCATGTACAGTCCCAGGGTTAGAATCCCCATGTACAGTCCCAGGGTTAGAATCCCCATGTACAGTCCCAGGGTTAGAATCCCCATGTACAGTCCCAGGGTTAGAATCCCCATGTACAGTCCCAGGGTTAGAATCCCCATGTACAGTCCAGGGTTAGAATCCCATGTACAGCCCCAGGGTTAGAAGCCCCATGTACAGTCCCAGGGTTAGTATCCCCATGTACAGTCCCAGGGCTAGAATACACATATACAGTCCCAGGGTTAGAATCCCCAAGTGCAGACCCAGGGTTGGAATCCCCATGTACAGTTCCAGGGTTCGAATCCCATGGACAGTCACAGGGGTGGAATCCCCATGTACAGTCCCAGGTTTCGAATGCCATGGACAGTCAAAGGGGTGGAATCCCGATGTACAGTCCCAGGGTTGGAATCCCCATGTACAGTCCCAGTGTTAGAATCCACATGTACAGTCCCAGGGTTAGAATCCCCATGTACAGTCACAGGGGTGGAATCCCCATGTACAGTCCCAGGGTTAGAATCCCCATGTACAGTCCCAGGGTTCCAATCCCCAAGTACAGTCCCAGTGTTGGAATCCCCATGTACAGTCCCAGTGTTAGAATCCACATGTACAGTCCCAGGTTTAGAATCCCCATGTACAGTCCCAGGGTTTGAATCCCCATGTATAGTCCCAGGGTTGGAATCCCCATGTACAGTCCCAGGGTTCCAATCCCCAAGTACAGTCCCAGTGTTGGAATCCCCATGTACAGTCCGAGGGCTAGAATCCCCATGTACAGCCCCAGGGTTAGAAGCCCCATGTACAGTCCCAGGGTTAGAATCCCCATGTACAGTCCGAGGGCTAGAATCCCCATGTACAGCCCCAGGGTTAGAAGCCCCATGTACAGTCCCAGGGTTAGAATCCCCATGTACAGTCCCAGGGTTCCAATTCCGCAAGTACAGTCCCAGTGTTGGAATCCCCATGTACAGTCCCAGAGTTGGAATACACATATACAGTCCCAGGGTTAGAATCCCCAAGTGCAGACCCAGGGTTGGAATCCCCATGTACAGTCCCAGGGTTAGAATCCCCATGTACAGTCCCAGGGTTAGAATCCCCATGTACAGTCCCAGGGTTAGAATCCCCAAGTACAGTCCCAGGCTTAGAATCCCCATGTACAGTCCCTGGGTTAGAATCGCCATGTACAGTCCCAGGGTTGGAATCCCCATGTACAGTCTCAGGGCAGGAATCCCCATGTACAGTCTCAGGGCTAGAATCCCCATGTACAGTCCCAGGGTTAGAATCCGCATGTACAGTCCCAGGGTTGGAATCCCCATGTACAGTCTCAGGGCAGGAATCCCCATGTACAGTCCCAGGGTTAGAATCCCCATGTACAGTCCCAGGGCTAGAATCCCCATGTACAGTCCCAGGGTTAGAATCCCCATGTACAGTCCCAGGGTTGGAATCCCCATGTACAGTCCCAGGGTTGGAATCCCCATGTACAGCCCGAGGGCTAGAATCCCCATGTACAGTCCCAGGGTTAGAATCCCCATGTACAGTCCCAGGGTTGGAATCCCCATGTACAGTCCCAGGGTTAGAATCCCCATGTACAGTCCCAGGGTTAGAATCCCCATGTACAGTCCCAGGGCTAGAATCCCCATGTTCAGTCCCAGGGTTAGAATCCCCATGTACAGCCCGATGGCTAGAATCCCCATGTACAGTCCCAGGGTTAGAATCCCCATGTACAGTCCCAGGGTTGGAATCCCCATGTACAGTCCCAGGGTTAGAATCCCCATGTACAGTCCCAGGGTTAGAATCCCCAAGGACAGTCCCAGGGTTAGAATCCCCATGTACAGTCCCAGGTTTGGAACCCCCATGTACAGTCCCAGGGTTAGAATCCCCATGTACAGTCCCAGGGTTAGAATCCCCATGTGCAGTCCCAGGGTTAGAATCCTCATGTGCAGTCCCAGGGTTGGAATCCCCATGTACAGTCTCAGGGCAGGAATCCCCATGTACAGTCCCAGGGTTGGTATCCCCATGTACAGTCCCAGGGTTAGAATCCCCATGTACAGTCCCAGGGTTAGAATCCCCATGTACAGTCCCAGGGTTAGAATCCCCATGTACAGTCCCAGGGTTAGAATCCCCATGTACAGTCCCAGGGTAGAATCCCCATGTACAGTCCCAGGGTTGGAATCCCCATGTACAGTCCCAGGGTTAGGAATCCCCATGTACAGTCCCAGGTTAGAATCCCCATGTACAGTCCCAGGGTTAGAATCCCCATGTACAGTCCCAGGGTTAGAATCCCCATGTACAGTCCCAGGGTTAGAATCCCCATGTACAGTCCCAGGGTTAGAATCCCCATGTACAGTCCCAGGGTTAGAATCCCATGTACAGTCCCAGGGTTGGAATCCCCATGTACAGTCCCAGGGTTGGAATCCCCATGTACAGTCCCAGGGTTAGAATCCCCATGTACAGTCCCAGGGTTGAATCCCCATGTACAGTCCCAGGGTTGGAACCCCCATGTACAGTCCCAGGGTTAGAATCCCCATGTACAGTCCCAGGGTTGGAATCCCCATGTACAGTCCCAGGGTTAGAATCCCCATGTACAGTCCCAGGGTTAGAATCCCCATGTACAGTCCCAGGGTTAGAATCCCCATGTACAGTCCCAGGGTTAGAATCCCCATGTACAGTCCCAGGGTTAGAATCCCCATGTACAGTCCCAGGGTTAGAATCCCCATGTACAGTCCCAGGGTTGGAATCCCCATGTACAGTCTCAGGGCAGGAATCCCCATGTACAGTCCCAGGGTTGGTATCCACATGTACAGTCCCAGGGTTAGAATCCCCATGTACAGTCCCAGGGTTAGAATCCGCATACACAGTCCGAGGGCTAGAATCCCCATGTCCAGTCCCAGGGTTAGAATCCCCATGTACAGTCCCAGGGTTAGAATCCCCATGTACAGTCCCAGGGTTGGAATCCCCATGTACAGTCCCAGGGTTAGAATCCCCATTTACATTCCGATGGGTAGAATCCCCATGTACAGTCCCAGGGTTGGAATCCCCATGTACAGTCCCAGGGTTAGAATCCCCATTTACATTCCGATGGGTAGAATCCCCATGTACAGTCCCAGGGTTGGAATCCCCATGTACAGTCCCAGGGTTAGAATCCCCATTTACATTCCGATGGGTAGAATCCCCATGTACAGTCCCAGGGTTAGAATCCCCATGTACAGCCCGAGGGCTAGAATCCCCATGTACAGCCCCAGGGTTAGAATCCCCATGTACAGTTCCAGGGTTGGAATCCCCATGTACAGTCCCAGGGTTGGAATCCCCATGTACAGTCCCAGGGTTGGAATCCCCATGTACAGTCCCAGGGTTAGAATCCCCATTTACATTCCGATGGGTAGAATCCCCATGTACAGTCCCAGGGTTAGAATCCCCATGTACAGCCCGAGGGCTAGAATCCCCATGTACAGTCCCAGGGTTGGAATCCCCATGTACAGTCCCAGGGTTGGAATTCCCATGTACAGTCCCAGGATTAGAATCCCCATCTGCAGTCCCAGGGTTAGAATCCCCATGTACAGTCCCAGGGTTAGAATCCCCATGTACAGTCCCAGGGTTAGAATCCCCATGTACAGTGCCAGGGTTAGAATCCCCATGTACTGTGCCAGTGTTGGAATCCCCATGTACAGTCCCAGGGTTAGAATCCCCATGTACAGTCCCAGGGTTGGAATCCCCATTTACAGTCCCAGGGTTGGAATCCCCATGTACAGTCCCAGGGTTAGAATCCCCATGTACAGTCCCAGGGTTGGAATCCCCATGTACAGTCCCAGGGTTGGAATCCCCATGTACAGTCCCAGGGTTGGAATCCCCATGTACAGTCCCAGGGTTGGAATCCCCATGTACAGTCCCAGGGTTAGAATCCCCATTTACATTCCGATGGGTAGAATCCCCATGTACAGTCCCAGGGTTAGAATCCCCATGTACAGCCCGAGGGCTAGAATCCCCATGTACAGTCCCAGGGTTGGAATCCCCATGTACAGTCCCAGGGTTGGAATTCCCATGTACAGTCCCAGGATTAGAATCCCCATCTGCAGTCCCAGGGTTAGAATCCCCATGTACAGTCCCAGGGTTAGAATCCCCATGTACAGTCCCAGGGTTAGAATCCCCATGTACAGTGCCAGGGTTAGAATCCCCATGTACTGTGCCAGTGTTGGAATCCCCATGTACAGTCCCAGGGTTAGAATCCCCATGTACAGTCCCAGGGTTGGAATCCCCATTTACAGTCCCAGGGTTGGAATCCCCATGTACAGTCCCAGGGTTAGAATCCCCATGTACAGTCCCAGGGTTGGAATCCCCATGTACAGTCCCAGGGTTGGAATCCCCATGTACAGTCCCAGGGTTGGAATCCCCATGTAAAGACCCAGGGTTGGAATCCCCATGTACAGTCCCAGGGTTAGAATCCCCATGTACAGTCCCAGGGTTGGAATCCCCATGTACAATCCCAGGGTTGGAATCCCCATGTACAGTCCCAGGGTTGGAATCCCCATGTACAGTCCCAGGGTTAGAATCCCCATGTACAGTCCCAGGGTTAGAATCCCCATGTACAGTCCCAGGGTTGGAATCCCCATGTACAGTCCCAGGGTTAGAATCCCCATTTACATTCCGATGGGTAGAATCCCCATGTACAGTCCCAGGGTTGGAATCCCCATCTACAGTCCCAGTGTTAGAATCCCCATGTACAGTCCTAGGGTTGGAATCCCCATGTACAGTCCCAGGGTTAGAATCCCCATTTACATTCCGATGGGTAGAATCCCCATGTACAGTCCCAGGATTAGAATCCCCATCTGCAGTCCCAGGGTTAGAATCCCCATGTACAGTCCCAGGGTTAGAATCCCCATGTACAGTCCCAGGGTTGGAATCCCCATTTATAGTCCCAGGGTTGGAATCCTCATGTACAATCCCAGGGTTGGAATCCCCATGTTCAGTCCCAGTGTTTGAATCCCCATGTACAGTGCCAGGGTTAGAATCCCCATGTACAGTGCCAGGGTTAGAATCCCCATGTACTGTGCCAGTGTTGGAATCCCCATGTACAGTCCCAGGGTTGGAATCCCCATGTACAGTCCCAGGGTTGGAATCCCCATGTTCAGTCCCAGGGTTGGAATCCCCATGTACAGTCCCAGGGTTAGAATCCCCATTTATAGTCCCAGGGTTGGAATCCTCATGTACAGTCCCAGGGTTAGAATCCCCATGTACAGTCCCAGGGTTGGAATCCCCATGTAAAGACCCAGGGTTGGAATCCCCATGTACAGTCCCAGGGTTAGAATCCCCATGTACAGTCCCAGGGTTGGAATCCCCATGTACAGTCCCAGGGTTGGAATCCCCATGTACAGTCCCAGGGTTGGAATCCCCATGTACAGTCCCAGGGTTAGACTCCCCATGTACAGTCCCAGGGTTAGAATCCCCATGTACAGTCCCAGGGTTGGAATCCCCATGTACAGTCCCAGGGTTAGAATCCCCATTTACTGTCCAAGGCTTGGAAACCCCATGTACAATCCCAGGGCTAACTTGGCAGGGGGATGGGATAGGGAGTGGAGCTATAATAGGGGTGATGCACAGCCAAATATAGAGGAAAAAAACTTGTCAGTCTGGAAGGCAGAGCAAATATGTAATGGCACAAGGGAGTATGGCATGGCTGGATGGCATTTATTTTAATGCAAGGAGTCTTGCAAGTAAGGCAGATGAATTGAAGGTGTTGATGAACACATGGGAGTATGATATTGTTGCTATCACAGAGACATGTTTGAGGGAGGGGCAGGACTGGCAGCTCAATATTCCGGGGTATAGAATCTTCAGGCAAGACAGAGGGGGGTGTAAAAGAGGAGAGGGTGTCGCAATATTAATCAAGGAGTCAATTACTGCTGTAAGGAGTGATGATATCTTAGCAGGTTCCTCTAATGAGGCCATATGGATAGAACTTAAAAACAAAAAGGGGGCAAGCACTTAGCTGTAAGTGTACTATAGGCCCCCATGCAGTCAGGGGGATATAGAGGAACAGATATGTAGGCAAATCTCAGAGAAGTGTAGAAATAATAGGGAAATAATAGTAGGGGATATCAACTTCCCCAATATTAACTGGGATAGTCAGAGTGTGAAAGGCTTAGAGGGCGCGGAATTCTTAAAGTGCATCCAGGAGAGCTTTTTGAGCCAGCATGTAAAAAGTCCTGCAAGAGAGCGGGCGATACTGGACCTAATTCTAGGGAATGTAGCCGGGCAAGTGGTAGAACTGTCAGTAGGAGAGCATTTTGGTGACCGTGACCATAATTCGGTGAGATTTCAGTTCGTCATGGAAAAGGAAAAAGATGGACCGGAAATAAAGGTTCTAAACTGGGGGAAGGCCGATTTTAATATGATAAGGCAGGATCTGGCCAAAGTGGATTGGGATCAGCTACTTGTAGGAAAATCCAAATCAGAGCAGTGGGAGTCTTTCAGAAAGGAAATACAGAGAGTACAACGCCAACATGTTCCCGTAAAGGTCAAGGGTGGGACCAACAAGCCCAGGAAACCCTGGATGTCAGGGGATATACAAGAATGGATTAGGAAAAAAAGGGAGGCTATTGGCAGATACAAAGGACTAAAAACAGTGGAAGCCCTAGAGGAGTATAGAAAGTGCAGGGGGGTACTTAAAAAAGAAATTAGGAGAGCGAAAAGGGGGCATGAAAAAACACTGGCGGGCAAAATAAAGGAAAATCCCAAGGTGTTTTATAAGCATATTAAGGGCAAGAGGATAACCAGGGAAAGAGTAGGGTCCATTAGGGACCAAAGTGGCAATCTGTGTGTAGAGCCGGAAGATGCAGGTGAGGTTTTAAATGAATATTTTGCATCTGTGTTCACTATGGAGAAGGATGATGTCGGCATAGAAATCAGGCAGGGGGATTGTGATATACTTGAACAAATTAGTATTGAGAGGGAGGATGTACTAGCGGTTTTAGCGGGCTTAAAAGTGGATAAATCCCCAGGCCCTGACGAGATGTATCCCAAGCTGCTGTGTGAGGCAAGGGAGGAGATTGCAGGGGCTCTGACACAAATTTTGAAAACCTCTCTGGCCACAGGGGAGGTCATGATGCGGAGATGCCGGTGTTGGACTGGGGTGGACAAAATTGAGAGGTCGCACAACACCAGGTTATAGTCCAACAGTTTTATTTGAAATCACAAGCTTTCGGAACTATCGCTCCTTCCTCAGGTGAAGTGAGGTGCCAGAGGACTGGAGGACAGCTAACGTTGCACCATTATTCAAGAAGGGTAGTAGGGATAAACCAGGGAATTACAGGCCAGTGAGCCTAACATCAGTGGTAGGGAAATTATTGGAAAAAATTCTGAGGGACAGAATTAGTCTCCACTTGGAGAGGCAAGGACTAATCAAGGATATTCAGCATGGCTTTGTCAGGGGGAGATCATGTCCAACCAATTTGATTGAATTTTTTGAGGGGGTGATGAGGTGTGTGGATGAGGGTAGTGCAGTTGATGTAGTCCACATGGACTTCAGTAAGGCTTTTGACAAAGTCCCACATGGGAGACTGGTCATGAAGGTAAGAGCCCATGGAATCCAGGGCAATTTGGCACATTGGATCCAAAATTGGCTTAGTGGCAGGAGGCAGAGGGTGATGGTCGAAGGTTGTTTTTGTGACTGGAAGCCTGTGTCCAGTGGTGTACCGCAGGGATCGGTGCTGGGTCCCTTGCTGTTTGTAGTGTACATTAATGATTTAGATATGAATGTAGGAGGTATGATCAGTAAGTTCGCAGATGACACGAAAATTGGTGGAGCGGTAAATAGTGAGGAGAGAAGCCTCAGGCTACAGGATGATATAGATGGGTTGGTTATTTGGGCAGAACAGTGGCAAATGTAATTTAACCCTGCAAAGTGTGAGGTGATGCATATTGGGAGGACTAACAAGGCAAGAGAATACACAATGAATGATGGGACCCTAGGAAGGACAGAGGATCAGAGGGACCTTGGTGTGCATGCACATAGATCCCTGAAGGCAGCAGGACAGGTAGATAAGGTGGTTAAAAAGGCATATGGGATACTTGTCTTCATTAGCCGAGGCACAGAATATAAGAGAGGGGAGGTTATGATGGAGCTGTACAAAACGCTAGTTAGGCCACAGCTGGAATACTGTGTGCAGTTCTGGTCGCCACACTATAGGAGTGACTGTGATTGTATTGGAGAGGGTGCAGAGGAGATTCACCAGGATGTTACCTGGGCTGGAGCACTTCAGCTATGAAGAGAGACTGGACAGGCTGGGGTTGTTTTCCTTAGAGCAGAGAAGGCTGAGGGGGGACCTGATTGAGGTGTACAAAATTGTGAGGGGCACAGATAGGATAGATAGAAAGGAACTTTTCCCCTTAGTAGAGGGGTCAACAACCAAGGGGCATAGTTTCAAGGTAAGGGGCAGGAGGTTTAGAGTGGATTTGAGGAAAAACTTTTTCACCCAGAGGGTGGTTGGAATCTGGAACTCACTGCCTGAAAGGGTGGTAGAGGCAGGAACCCTCACAACATTCAAGAAGCATTTAGATGAGCATTGAAACGCCATAGCATACAAGGCTACGGACCAAGTGCTGGAAAATAGGATTAGAATAGACAGCGTTTTCTGTTGTTATTTCGGATTTCCAGCATCCACAGTATTTTGCTATTGTATTAGAATAGACAGGGCTTGATGGCCGGCGCAGACACGATGGGCCAAAGAGCCTCCTTCTGTGCTGTATATCTCTATGACTATATGGCTGGATCCCCATGTACAGTCCCAGGGTTAGAATCCCCATGTACAATCCCAGGGTTACAATCCCCATGTACAGTCCCAGGGTTAGAATCCCCATGTACAGTCCCAGGGTTAGAATCCCCATGTACAGTCCCAGGGTTAGAATCCCCATGTACAGTCCCAGGGTTAGAATCCCCATGTACAGTCGCAGGGTGAGAATCCCCATGTACAGTCCCAGGGTTAGAATCCCCATGTACAGTCCCAGGGTTGGAATCCCCATGTACAGTCCCAGAGTTAGAATCTCCATGTACAGTCCCAGGGTTGGAATCCCCATGTACAGTACCAGCGTTGGAAGCCCCATGTACAGTCCCATGGTTAGAATCCCCATGTACAGTCCCAGGGTTAGAATCCCCATGTACAGTCCCAGGGTTGGAATCCCCATGTACAGTCCCAGGGTTAGAATCCTCATGTACAGTCCCAGGGTTAGAATCCCCATGTACAGTCCCAGGGTTGGAATCCCCATGTACAGTCCCTGGGTTAGAATCCCCATGTACAGTCCCAGGGTTAGAAACACCATGTACAGTCCCAGGGTTAGAATCCCCATGTACAGTCCCAGGGTTAGAAACACCATGTACAGTCCCAGGGTTAGAATCCCCATGTACAGTCCCTGGGTTAGAATCCCCATGTATAGTCCCAGGGTTGGAAACCCCATGTACAGTCCCAGGGTTAGAATCCACATGTACAGTCCCAGGGTTAGAATCCGCATGTCCAGTCCCAGGGTTAGAATCCCCATGTACAGTCCCAGAGTTGGAATCCCCATGTACAGTCCCAGGATAGAATTCCCATGTACAGTCCCAGGGTTAGAATCCCCATGTACAGTCCCAGGTTTAGAATCCCCATGTACAGTCCCAGGGTTAGAATCTCCATGTCCAGTCCCAGGGTTAGAATCCCCATGTACAGTCCCAGGGTTAGAATCCCCATGTACAGTCCCAGGGTTGGAATCCCCATGTACAGTCCCAGGGTTAGAATCCTCATGTCCAGTCCCAGGGTTGGAATCCCCATGTACAGTCCCAGAGTTGGAATCCCCATGTACAGTCCCAGGATAGAATTCCCATGTACAGTCCCAGGGTTGGAATACCCATGTACAGTGCCAGGGTTGGATTCCCCATGTACAGTCCCAGGGTTGGATTCCCCATGTACAGTCCCAGGGTTGGATTCCCCATGTACAGTCCCAGGGCTGGAATCCACATGTACAGTCCCAGGGTTAGAATCCGCATGTCCAGTCCCAGGGTTAGAATCCCCATGTACAGTCCCAGAGTTGGAATCCCCATGTACAGTCCCAGGATAGAATTCCCATGTACAGTCCCAGGGTTAGAATCCCCATGTACAGTCCCAGGTTTAGAATCCCCATGTACAGTCCCAGGGTTAGAATCTCCATGTCCAGTCCCAGGGTTAGAATCCCCATGTACAGTCCCAGGGTTAGAATCCCCATGTACAGTCCCAGGGTTGGAATCCCCATGTACAGTCCCAGGGTTAGAATCCTCATGTCCAGTCCCAGGGTTGGAATCCCCATGTACAGTCCCAGAGTTGGAATCCCCATGTACAGTCCCAGGATAGAATTCCCATGTACAGTCCCAGGGTTGGAATACCCATGTACAGTGCCAGGGTTGGATTCCCCATGTACAGTCCCAGGGTTGGATTCCCCATGTACAGTCCCAGGGTTGGATTCCCCATGTACAGTCCCAGGGCTGGAATCCCCATGTGCAGTCCCAGGGTTAGAATCCCCATGTACAGTCCCAGGGTTAGAATCCCTATGTAGTCTCAGGGTTAGAATCCCCATGTACAGTCCCAGGGCTGGAATCCCCATGTGCAGTCCCAGGGTTAGAATCCCCATGTACAGTCCCAGGGTTAGAATCCCCATGTAGTCTCAGGGTTAGAATCCCCATGTACAGTCCCAGGGTTGGAATCCTCATGTACAGTCCCAGGGTTGGAATCCCCATGTACAGTCCCAGGGCTGGAATCCCCATGTACAGTCCCAGGGTTAGAATCCCCATGTACGGTCCCAGGTTTAGAATCCCCATGTACAGTCCCAGGTTTGGAATCCCCATGTACAGTCCCAGGGGTAGAATCCCCATGTACAGTCCCAGGGTTAGAATCCCCATGTACAGTCCCAGGGTTCTAATGCCCATATACAGTCCCAGGGTAGGAGTCCCCATGTACAGTCCCAGGTTTGGAATCCCCATGTACAGTCCCAGGGTTAGAATCCCCATGTACGGTCCCAGGTTTAGAATCCCCATGTACAGTCCCAGGGTTGGAATCCCCATGTACAGTCCCAGGGTTAGAATCCCTCAGTAACACCGAGTGCGGGTCTCAGGCCCCGAGTCAGAGCCGGCGATCGTGCGGCCAGTACCCCAGCACCATTAAGCCCAGGGTGCAGCACCTCCGCCAGACAAGAAACACAACAACTGCCATTTATACAGCAGAGGGAGCAATTCAGAGCCGGTTAGCATCAGGGTGGGCATTGGATGTGGAACTCGGTCCCTGGCCTCCTGTGTAGGGCTTTCTTGTTGCATCAGTTTGAGCTGGAGTGGAGAGGGGGGAGAAGCTAATGGGTTTATAATATGATAGAATTCTTCATTAAGATGGAGAGTGAAGTAGTTGACTCCGAGACTATGGTCCTGAATTTAAATAAAGGAAACTATGATGGTATGGGGCGCGAGTTGGGTAGGATTGATTGGGGAATGTCACTCAAAGGGTTGACGGTGGATAGGCAATGGCAAACATTCAAAGATCGCATGAATGAACTACAGAATTTGTTCATCCCAGTTTGGCATAAAAATAAAGCACAAAAGGTGACTCAACCGTGGCTAACAAAGGAAATTAGGGACAGCATAAGATCCAAGGAGAGGACATATAAATTGGCCAGAAAGAGCAGAAAACCTGAGGATTGGGAGCAGTATAGGATTCAGCAACGAAGGACAAAGGGATTAATTAAGAGGGGGAAAATAGAGTATGAGAGTAAGCTTGCAGGGAACATAAAAACTGACTGTAAAAGCTTTTATAGATATGCGAAGAGAAAAAGATTGGTGAAGTCAAGCGTAGGTCCCTTGCAGTCAGAATCAGGGGAATTTATAATGGGGAACAAAGAAATGGCTGATCAATTAAATGTATACTTTGGTTCTGTCTTCACAAAGGAGGACACAAATAACCTCCCAGAGATGTCGGGGAACATAGGGTCTAATGAGAGGGAGGAACTGAAAGAAATCAGTATTTGTAGGGAAATAGTGTTCGGGAAATTGACGGGATTGAAGGCTGATAAATCCCCAGGGCCTGATAATCTACATCCTAGGGTACTTAAGGAAGTGGCCCTAGAAATAGTAGATGCATTGCTGGTCATCTTCCAAAATTCTATAGACTCTGGAACAGTACCCATGGATTGGAGGGAGAGAAAAGGGGAATTATAGACCGGTAAGCCTGACATCGGTCGTGGGGAAAATGCTAGAGTCTATTATAAAAGATGTAATACCAGAGCACTTGGAAAACAGTGACAGGATCGGACAAAGTCAACATGGATTTACAAAAGGTAAATTGTGCTTGACTAATCTACTGGAATTTTTTGAAGATGTAACTGGTAAAATAGATAAGGGAGAACCAGTGGATGTGGTGTATTTGGACTTTCAGAAGGCTTTCGATAAGGTCCTGCAAAAGAGATTAGCGTGTAAAGTTAAGGCACATGGGATTGGGGGCAAGGTATTGACTTAGATAGAGAACTGGTTGGCAGACAGAAAGCAAAGAGTTGGAATAAATGGGTCTTTTTCTGAGTGGCAGGCAGTGACTAGTGGGGTACCGTAGGGATCGGTGCTAGGACCCCAGCTACTCACAATATATATTAATGATCTAGATGAGGGAATTGGATGTAATATCTCCAAGTTTGCAGATGACACAAAGCTGGGTGGGAGTGTGTGCCGTGAGGAAGTAGCTGAGAAACTCCAGTATGATTTGGACAGGTTGGGTGATTGGGCAGAAGCATGGAAGATGCAATATAATGTGGATAAATGCGAGGTTATCCACTTTGGTGTCAAAAACCGGAAGACAGATTATTATCTGAATGGCAATAGATTGGGAGAAGGGGAAGTGCAACGAGACCTGGGTGTCCTTGTGCACCAGTCGCTGAAGGTAAGCATGCAGGTGCAGCAGGCGCTGAAGAAGGCAAATGGTATGTTGGCCTTCGTAGCGAAAGGGTTCGCATACAGGAACAAGGATGTCTTGCTGCAGTTGTACAGGGCCTTGGTGAGACCACATCTTGAGTATTGTGTGCAGTTTTGGTCGCCTTATCTGAGGAAGGATGTTCTTGCCATGGAGGAAGTGCAGCGAAGATTTACCAGACTGATACCTGGGATGGCAGGAATGACGTATGAGGAGAAATTGGGTCGATTAGGCTTATACTCGCTGGAGTTTAGAAGAATGAGAGGGGATCTCATTGAAACTTATAAAATTCTAACAGGACTAGACAGACGAGATGCAGGAAGGATGTTCCCGATGGCGGGGGAGTCCAGAACCAGGGGTCACAGTCTAAGGATAAGGGGTAAGCCATTTAGGACTGAGATGAGGAGGAATTTCTTCATCCAGAGAGTGGTGAACCTGTGGAATTCTCTACCACAGAAGGCAGTAGAGGCCAAATTCATTAAATATATTCAAGAAGGAGTTAGATATATCTCTTAAAGCTAAAGGGATCAAGGGATATGGGGAGAAAGCAGGGACAGGGTACTGAATTTGAATGATCAGCCATGATCTCATTGAATGGCGGAGCAGGCTCGAGGGGCTGAATGGCCTACTCCTGCTCTTATCTTCTATGTTTCTATGTTTAACCCCCAGTGCTTCTGAGCCCAGTGGGACCCAACAATTTCTAATGTGGGACTGTGAAGGGAGGTGGATTCTAGGGGAGATTAAGTTTCTAAACAGACACTGTCCGTACAGTGTAAAAGATTATCGTTTTAGGAATAAGTATTTCTGTAGAGGCTTTCAATCCATTTTAAATATACAGATTTTTTAATTCATTCGATGTGGGTGTCACTAGCAAGGCCAGCATATATTGCCAGTCCCCAGTTGCCCGTTGAGAAGGTGATGCTGGGCCTTCTTCTTGAACCTCTGCAGTCCGTGTGGTGAAGGTACTCTCAGAATGCTGTTAGGTGAGGAGTTCCAGGATTTTCACCCAGCGACGATGTAGGAACGGCGATATATGCCCAAGTCAGGATAGTGTGTGACTTGGAGGGGAACTGGGAGGTGATGGTGTTCCCATGCACCTGCTGCCCTTGTCCTTCTAGGTGGTGGAGGTCGCGTGTTTGGGAGGTTCTGTCAAAGTTCTAGTCGAGTTACAGATGTAAAAAGTCGCTCTCCTTCACTCCTCCCCCTCCCACCTCGCTCTCTCTCCTCCCATAGAGGCCAGAGTCTTGTGTAGGCCCAGACCGGGTGGCGGGTTCCCTTCCCTGAAGGACATTAGTGAACCAGTTGGGTTTTTACGACAATCCGGCAGGTTTCATGGTCACTTTTTTCTGCTGCCGGCCCCACAAATTCCCAGATTCATTCAGCTCAATTTCACAACCTGCCTTTGTGTTTTTGTGGGTTCTCTCTCACCCTCCCTTTTTCCTGTTTTAAATTCATTTTACAGGGTGTTCGAAGGGGAGGATTTGCAGACGGGAAACTCAAACCAAACATCACTTCAAGATCTGACAGCATCACTCAATTCATCAGGACCTTTGAACATGGAAGCAGAAAGCACCGTTCAGAGCGGGGAGAAACCGTACACGTGTTCTGTGTGTGGACGAGGCTTCAGCCGATCCTCTGACCTGTCGAGACACAAGTGCAGTCACACCAGTGAGAAACCGTGTAAATGTGGGGACTGTGGGAAGCGATTCAACTACCCGTGTCAGCTGAAAACTCATCGACAAGTTCACACCGGGGAGAGGCGGTTCACCTGCTCTGAGTGTGAGATCGGATTCACGTGCTCATCCGACCTTCTGAAACACCAGCGGGTTCACACTGGGGAGAGGCCTTTCACCTGCTCCGAGTGTGGGAAGGGATTCACTCAGTCATCCCACCTGCTGACACACCAGCGAGTTCACACTGGGGAGAGGCCGTTCACCTGCTCCGAGTGTGGGAACGGATTCACTCAATCATACCACCTGCTGACACACCAGCGAGTTCACACCGGGGAGAGACCGTTCACCTGCTCCGAGTGTGGGAAGGGATTCACTAATTCATCCAACCTGATGAGACACCAGCGAGTTCACACTGGGGAGAGACCGTTCACCTGCTCCGAGTGTGGGAAGGGATTCACTCAGTCATCCAACCTGCTGACACACCAGCGAGTTCACACCGGGGAGAGACCGTTCACCTGCTCTGAGTGTGGGATCGGATTCACGTGTTCATCCGACCTTCTGAAACACCAGCGAGTTCACACTGGGGAGAGGCCTTTCACCTGCTCTGAGTGTGGGAAGGGATTCACTCAGTCATCCACCCTGCTGACACACCAGCAAGTTCACACTGGGGAGAGACCGTTCACCTGCTCTGAGTGTGGGAAGGGATTCACTAATTCATCCGACCTGCTGACACACCAGCGAGTTCACACTGGGGAGAGGCCGTTCACCTGCTCTGAGTGTGGGAAGGGATTCACTCGGTCATCCAACCTGCTGAAACACCAGCGAGTTCACACTGGGGAGAGACCATTCACCTGCTCTGAGTGTGGGAAGGGATTCACTCAGTCATCCCACCTGCTGTCACACCAGCGAGTTCACACTGGGGAGAGACCGTTCACCTGCACTGAGTGTGGGAAGGGATTCACTCAGTCATCCCACCTGCTGACACACCAGCGAGTTCACACTGGGGAGAGACTGTTCACCTGCTCTGAGTGTGGGAAGGGATTCACTGATTCATCCAATCTGCTGAAACATCAGCGAATTCACAAGTGACTGCAGAGGTTGGATTCTAATGTTTTTGCTGCTGTTAATTACATCCCGGACTGAATCGTGTTCATTCTGACAGTTCGGGTTTGTTTCTGCTGATGTTAATAACCACTGTAACTGGGCTGGAGTTTAAATTTCTGGATATATGTCAAATAAATCAGCTTTGCTTTAAACACATTGTTGTGGATTTTTGTCGTTCCCACCTGAGTGTTCAGCATCACCTGGCTGGAGCTCAGAAAGGACAATCTGGGGGGAGGATCGTACGGCGGGAACAGAACTACAGCCTGGACACAGTCCTTCAGGGCCACACTGAGAGGGGCAAACGGCACTTTGGTCTTTCTCGCCTCTCTTCACTGACAGCAATGTCCCCGTGCAGGTTAATCTTGAGGCCTGTAAGGAATGTGTCCCAGCCGCTCTCTTCCATGGGTCAGAGCTCCTAGGCACGGAACAGAATGCTCCTTTACAACTGTGTTTAGAGTCAGGAAGAACAACGGTGAATGCTGGAAACGTGCTGTCAAATCAGAGATTGGTGTCAAACTGCGATCTGTTCCTGACTGAAAGTGAAACAGCAGGGTTAAGTTTCCAGTCTTATAATGACTGGTAATTATTCTATGAAGGTTTAATGTGTTCGTAGAATCATAGAATGGTTACAGCACAGAAGGTGACCATTCGGCCCGTTGAGCCCGTGCCGGCTCTCTGCAAGAGCACTTCAGCTAGTCCCACTCCCCCACCCTTCCCTCGTAGCCCTGCAAATGTTTGTCCTTCAAGTACTCAACCAATTCCCTTTTGAAAGCCACGATTGAATCTGCCTCCACCACCCTTTCAGGCAGTGCATTCCCGATCCTAACCACTCACTGCGTAAAAAGTTTTTCCCCATGTCACCTTTGGTTCTTCTGCCAATCACCTTAAATCTGTGTCCTCTGGTTCTCGACCCTTCCACCAATGGGAACAGTTTCTCTCTATCTATTCTGTCCAGACACCTCATGATTTTGAACACCTCTATCAAATCTCCTCTCAACGTTCTCTGCTCCAAGGAGAACAACCCCAGCTTCTCCAGTCTATCAAGGCAACTGAAGTCCCTCATTCCTGGAATCATTCTCGTAAATCTTTTCTGCACCTTCTCTAAGGCCTTCACATCCTTCCTGAAGTGTGGTGCCCAGAATTGGACACAGTACTCCAGTTGGGGCCGAACCAGTGTTTCATCATCATTTCCACACTTTTATACTCTATACCTCTATTTATTAAGTCCAGGGTCCCATAAGCCTTTTAACTGCTTTCTCAACCTGCCCTGCCACCTTCAAGGATTTGTGCACACATATCCCTAGGTCTCTCTGTTCGTGCACCCACTTTAGGATTGTACCATTTCGTTTACATGTCCTCTCCTCATTCTTTCCACCAAAATGTATCACTTCACACTTTTCTGCGTTTAATTTCATCTGCCACGTGTCCGCCCATTTCACCAGCCTGTCTATGTCTTCCTGAAGTCTATCACTCTCCTCCTCACTGTTCACTATACTTCCAAGTGTTGTGTCACCAGCAAATTTTGAAATTGTGCTCTGCACACCCACGTCCAAGTCATTAATATATATCAAGGAAAGCAGTGGTCCTAGAACTGACCCCTGGGGAACACCACTGTATACCTTCCTCCAGTCCGAAAAACAACCGTTCACCACTACTCTCTGTTTCCTGTCACTTAACCAATTTCGTATCCATGCTGCCACTGTTCCTTTTATTCCATGGGCTTCAACTTTGCTGGCTAGCCTATTATGTGGCACTTTGTCAAACGCCTTTTGGAAATCCATGTACACTACATCAACCACATTACTCTCATCAACCCTCTCTGTTACCTCATGATAAAACTTGATCAAGTTGGTTAAACACGATTTGCCTTTAACAAATCTGCGCTGGCTTTCCTTAATTAATCCACACCTATCCAAGTGACTGTTAATTTTGTCCCTGATTACTGTTTCTAAAAGCTTCCCCACTATCGAGATTAAACTGACTGGCCTGTAGTTTCTGGGTTTATCCTTGCATCCTTTTTTGAACAAGGGTGTAACATTTGCAATTCTCCAGTCCTCTGGCACCACCCCCATATCTATGGAGGATTGGAATATTATGGCCAGTACCTCCGCGATTTCCTCCCTCAATTCCCTCAGCATCCTAGGATGCATCCCATCCACTCCTGGTGATTTATCTACTTTAAGTACAGCCAGTCTTTCTAATACATCCTCTTTATCAATTTTTATCCTATCCAGTATCTCCACTACCTCCTCCTTCACTATGTCTATGGCAGGACCCTCTTCCTTGGTGAAGACAGATGCAAAGTACTCGTTTAGTTCCTCAGCCATACCCTCTGCCTCCATACGTAGGTCTCCTTTTTGGTCCCTAATCGGCCCCAACCCTCCTCTTACTACCCGTTTACTATTTATGTGCCTATAGAAGACTTTTGGATTACTTTTATGTTGGCTGCCATTCTATTCTCATACCCTCTCTTTGCCCCTCTTATTTTCTTTTTCACTTCTCCTCTGACCTTTCTATATTTAGCCTGATTCTCAAATGTATTTGCAACCTGACATCTGTCATACGCGCTCTTTTTCTGCTTCAAATAGACCTGATTACGGACCACAAAGGAGACCTATGCATGGAGGCAGAGGGCATGGCTGAGGTGCGAAATGAGTACTTTGCATCTGTCTTTACCAAGGAAGAAGATGCTGCCAAAAACATATTGAAGATGGAGGTAGAGGAGCTATTGGATGGGATACAAATTGATAAAGAGGAGGTACTAGAAAGGCGGGCTGCACTTAAAGTAGATAAGTCACCAGGACCGGATGGGATGCATCCTAGGTTGCTGAGGGAAGTGAAAGAAGAAATTGCAGAGGTATTGACCATAATCTTCCAATCCTCCTTAGAAACGGGTTTGATGCCAGAGGACTGGAGAATTGCAAATGTTAAACCCTTGTTCAAAAAAGGGTGTAAATATAAACCCAGCAACTACAGGCGAGTACGTTTAAACTCAGTAGTGAGGAAGCTTTTAGAAACAATAATCAGGGACAAAATTAACAATCACTTGGACAAGTGTGGATCAATTAAGGAAAGCCAGCATGGATTTGTTAAAGGCAAATCATGTTTAACCAACTTGATCGAGTTATTTGATGAGGTAACAGAGAGGGTTGATGATGTAATGAGGTTGACGTGGTGTACATGGACTTTCAAAAGGCTTTTGATAAAGTGCCACATAATAGGCTTGCCAGCAAAGTTGAAGCCCATGGAATGAAAGGAACAGTGGCAGCATGGATACAAAATTGGCTAAGTGACAGGAAACAGAGAGTAGTGGTGAACGGTTGTTTTTCAGACTGGAGGAAGGTTTACAGTGGTGTTCTCCAGGGGTCGGTTCTAGGACCACTGCTTTTCTTGATATATATTAATGACTTGGACGTGGGTGTAAAGGCACAATTTCAAAATTTGCAGATGACACAAAACTTAAAGTGAACAGTGAGGAGGAGAGTGATAGACTTCAAGAGGACAGAGACAGGCTGGTGGAATTGGCGGACATGTAGCAGATGAAATTTAATGCAGAAAAGTGTGAAGTGATACATTTAGGTAGAAAGAATGAAGAGAGGAAATATAAACTAAATTGTACAATTCTACAGGGGGTGCATGAACAGAGAGACCTAGGGGTACGAGTGCACAAATCGTTGAAGGTGGCAGGGCAGGTTGAGAAAGCAGTTACAAATGCTTACGGGATCCTGGGCTTCATGAATAGAGGTATAGAGTACAAAAGTGTAGAAATTAGGATGAACCTGTATAAAACACAGGAGTATTGTGTCCAATTCTGGGCACCGCACTTTAGGAAGGATGTGAAGGTTTAGAGAAGGTGCAGAAAAGATTGACGAGAATGTTTCCAGGGACGAGGTACTTCAGTTACGTGGATAGACTGGAGACGCTGGGATTGTTCTCCTCAGAGCAGAGAAGATTGAGAGGAGATTTGATAGAGGTGTTCAAAATCATGAGGGGTCTGGACAGAGGTAAAAGGGCAGGTGTTGCAACTCCTGCGCTTGCACCGGAAGGTGCCGTGGGAAGGGGAGGGGGTGTCGGGGCTGATGGAGCAATGGACCAGGGTGTCACGGAGGGAGGAGTCCCTTCGGAATGCTGAAAGAGTAGGGGAAGATGTGTTTGGTGGTGGGATCACGCAGGAGGTGGCGGAAATGGCGGAGGATGATCCATTGATTGTGGACGCTGGTGGGGTGAAATGTGAGGACAAGGGGAACCCTATCGTAGTTCTGAGAGGGAGGGGACGGGGTGAGAGCAGAATTGCGGGAAATGGAACGGACACGGCCGAGGGCCCTGTCAACCACAGTAGAGGGGAATCCTCGGTTAAAGTAAAAGGAAGACATATCGGAAGCACGAGTATGGAAATTTCCTTTTGTTCTTTGCTCCCCTCCCCCCATTCCCTGCCTCCACACCTGCTTAAAATCGGTTACATCTCCAACATTTCCCAGTTCTGATGAAAGGTCACTGAGCTGAAACGCTAACTCTGTTTCTCTCTCCACACATGCTGCCTGCCCGGCTGAATATTTCCAGTATTTCCTGTTTTTATTTATTGTAAGTGCAACCTCCAGCTTGTTGCATTAGGGTTTTACCACTTTAACTTCTTCACATCAGCAACCCATAATCACCCTGTGACATCATCACCAAAACAATGTAGCGTCATCAGTGTCACTTGGTGGCCATAGCAACATCAGTGCGACCTCTGACCCTCAGCCACTCGGAGTGCTCGATGTGACCTCATCAGAATGGCCTGCCATTGGACATGGTGTTGGGGGCCGGGGACTCTGCACAGGCGGTCCGGCATCGCCCGCCCGTTATACGCCCCGCCCGATATTCCACTCCATGGACTGCCACAGAACTGAATATTGGGCGTGTCGGATAATGGGCGGAGAACGTGATTCCGCTTGTTTTACATCCCCACCCCACCATGTCCAATTTCATCTCATTAATGGAAGGAAATCTCGTTATTGCGACAAACACTCTGCTCACTCCCTGCAGTGCTGGAGTAAAAAATAGATCACCATGTCTAACGGGTAAAGGCCCTGAATATGGGGGAATCAGCAGGTCCTGGCAGTATGTGTCCAAAAATACTGGAAGAGGTTGGGGAGGAAACAGTGAAGGTAACAGTCAAGAAATAGAAGATTGTGGAAACTGAAATAGTGTGAAATTCGCTGGAGAGCAGCAAGTGTTTCATTCCTTTCCAAACAAGGGAAATAATAAGTCAGAGAAATTACAGATTTATGAACCTCACGTCAGGTCCAGGTACAGTTTCATTTTTACCATCACTTGCACCGATCAGCTCACACTGGAGGTTTATATCAGGAGCTTCTGTGTGATGGTGAGGTGATCACTGGACAATAAAGTGCAGAGACTGGTGGGTGGCTGCTCATTATCCTCGGTGTGATTTAATCCCCTTTCCCACTGAATACTGTGGACAGACAGGCTCACCTTGGGAACGGAATGGTCATTGTGACATCACTTTCTAAACAAGAGCCCACAAGACACTGGGTTCTCAATAAATGTTAAAGGGATTCAACGCTCTGAAGTTACACTGAATAAAGGAAATAAAATGCTGATCAGTAATGGCTGAAGATAATGATTTCTCTCAGTGGAATGTGCTTGCACACATTAAGAATGTTGAGCTTTGTACACACACACAGCAAACACTTTGTGAGGCTCTTTTCAGTTGTTGCTCTGAACCCGCTGAGAGCTGGTTCACCTATTGGGCATTAGGACCCTGCGGCCGCCCATCCGGCGGTGCTGTGAGGTCACGGTTCCAGGCTCTGTCTCACCCAATCAGTGGGTCCCGCCAAAGCTCAATAGAAAATACTGCAGCAAAAACAATCCTGAACATTCACAAACTGGGAGCAATCGGCACAGCACAACACAAGTGTGAATTAGTAAACTTTAACACACAGAGTCTGTCACTAATTAGTACAAAGTGCAGGGCACTATTGTTCACCTTCAGCCCTGTCCCTCAATCCCAGCTCATCTCTGGGGGATTGTTACAAGGTTCACCCCGTCCTTTCAACACAGATATTACCCACATAATATCACATCAATTAGACATAAATATCTTTATTTATATTAATTAATGACTGTCTGTCCGTCTGTCTAACAGAGACACGGTCTAGTACAGTAACAACTCAGGCACAGTCTAGCGTAATGCAAAGCAAAACCGGTGCGAGTATAATATAAACAGAGAGAGGGTCGAGTACAAGTAATAAAAGAGAAAGGGTCTCGTGCAGTATAAACATTGACATGGTCCAGTGTAAAATAAACAGATACAGGGTCTAGTGCAATATAAACAAAGACAGGGTCTAGTGTAATATAAACAGAGACAGGGTCTAGTGTAATATAAACAGAGACAGGGTCTAGTGTAATACAAACAGAGACAGGGTCTCGTGTAATATAAAAAGAGACAGGGTCTAGTGTAATATAAACAGAGACAGGGTCTAGTGTAATATAAACAGAGACAGGGTCTAGTGTAATATAAACAGAGACAGGGTCTAGTGTAATATAAACAGAGACAGGGTCTAGTGTAATATAAACAGAGACAGGGTCTAGTGTAATATAAACAGAGACAGGGTCTAGTGTAATATAAACAGAGACAGGGTCTAGTGTAATATAAACAGAGACAGGGTCTAGTGTAATATAAACAGAGACAGGGTCTAGTGTAATATAAACAGAGACAGGGTCTAGTGCAATATAAACAGAGACAGGGTCTAGTGTAATATAAACAGAGACAGGGTCTAGTGTAATATAAACAGAGACAGGGTCTAGTGTAATATAAACAGAGACAGGGTCTAGTGTAATATAAACAGAGACAGGGTCTAGTGTAATATAAACAGAGACAGGGTCTAGTGTAATATAAACAGAGACAGGGTCTAGTGTAATATAAACAGAGACAGGGTCTAGTGTAATATAAACAGAGACAGGGTCCAGTGTGATATAAACAGAGACATAGTCTAGTGTAATATAAACAGAGACAGGGTCTAGTGTTATATAAACAGAGACAGGGTCTAGTGTAATACAAACAGAGACAGGGTCTCGTGTAATATAAAAAGAGACAGGGTCTAGTGTAATATAAACAGAGACAGGGTCGAGTGTAATATAAACAGAGACAGGGTCTAGTGTAATATAAACAGAGACAGGGTCTGGTTAATATAAACAGAGACAGAGTCCAGTGTAATATAAACAGAGACAGTGTCTAATGTAATATAAACAGAGACAGGTTCGAGTGTAATATATACAGAGACAGGGTCTCGTGTAATATAAACAGAGACAGGGTCTAGTGTAATATAAACAGACACAGGGCCTAGTGTAATATAAACAGAGACAGGGTCTAGTGTAATATTAAGAGAAACAGGGTCCAGTGTAGCATAAACAGAGACAGGGTCCATTGTAATATAAACAGAGACAAGGTCTCGTGTAATATAAACAGAGACAGGGTCTAGTGTAATATAAACAGAGACAGGGTCTAGTGTAATATAAACAGAGACAGGGTCTAGTGTAATATAAACAGAGACTGGGTCTAGTGTAATATAAACATAGACTGGGCTATGTGTAATATAAGCAGTGACAGGGTCTAGTTTAATATAAAGTGAGACAGGGATTAGTGTAATATAAAGAGAGACAGGGTCTCGTGTAATATAAAGAGAGACAGGGTCTAGTGTAAAATATACAGGGGCAGGGTCGAGTGTAATATAAACAGAGACAGGGTCTAGTGTCAAATAAAGAGAGACAGGGTCTAGTGTAATATAAACAGAGACAGAGTCTAATGTAAAATAAACCAAGACAGGGTCTAGTGTAATATAAAGCGAGACAGCGTCTAGTGTAATATAAACAGAGACAGGGTCTAATGTAATATAAACCGAGAGAGGGTCTAGTGTAATATAAAGAGAGACAGGGTCTAGTGTAATATCAACAGAGACAGGGTCTAGTGTAATATAAACAGTGACAGGGTCTCGTGTAATATAAACAGAGACAGGGTCTAGGCAATATAAACAGAGACAGGGTCTAGTGTAATATAAACTGAGACAGGGTCTGGTGTAATATAAACAGAGACAGGTTCTAGTGAAATATAAACAGAGATAGAGCCTAGTGTAATATAAACAGTGACAGGCCCTAGTGTAATATAAACAGAGACAGGGTCGAGTGTAATATAAACAGAGACAGGGTCTAGTGTAATATAAACAGAGACAGGGTCTAGTGTAATATAAACTGAAACAGGGTCTTGTGTAATAAAAACAGAGCCACGTTCTAGTGTAATATAAACAGAGACAGGGTCTAGTGTAATATAAACAGAGACAGGTTCTAGTGTAATATAAACAGAGACAGGGTCTAGTGTAATATAAACAGAGACAGGGTCTAGTGTAATATAAACAGAGACAGGTTCTAGTGTAATATAAACAGAGACAGGGTCGAGTGTAATATAAACAGAGACAGGGCCTAGTGTAATATAAACAGAGACAGGGTCTAGTGTAATATAAACAGAGACAGTGTCTAGTGTAATATAAACAGAGACAGGGTCCAGTGTAATATAAACAGAGACAGTGTCTAATGTAATATAAACAGAGACAGGTTCGAGTGTAATATAAACAGAGACAGGGTCTCGTGCAATATAAACAGAGACAGGGTCTAATGTAATATGAACAGACACAGGGCCTAGTGTAATATAAACAGAGACAGGGTCTAGTGTAATATTAAGAGAAACAGGGTCTAGTGTAGCATAAAAAGAGACAGGGTCTAGTGTAATATAAACAGAGACAGGGTCTAATGTAATATAAACAGAGACAGTGTCTAGTGTAATATAAACAGAGACAGGATGTAGCGTAATATGAACAGAGACAGGGTCAAGTGTAATATAAACAGAGACAGGGTCTAGTGTAATATAAACAGAGACAGGGTCTAGTGTAAAATAAACAGAGACAGGGTCTAGTGTAATATAAACAGAGACAGGGTCTAGTGAATTATAAACAGAGACAGCGTCTAGTGTAATATAAACAGAGACGGTGTCGTGTCATATCAACAGAGACATGGTCTAGTGTAATATAAACAGCGACAGGGTCCAGTGTAATAGAAGCAGAGACAGGGTCTAGTGTAATATAAAGAGAGACAGGGTCTAATGTAAAATAAACCAAGACAGGGTCTAGTGTAATATAAAGCGAGACAGCGTCTAGTGTAATATAAACAGAGACAGGGTCTAATGTAATATAAACCGAGAGAGGGTCTAGTGTAATATAAAGAGAGACAGGGTCTAGTGTAGTATCAACAGAGACAGGGTCTAGTTTAATATAAACAGTGACAGGGTCTCGTGTAATATAAACAGAGACAGGGTCCAGTCAATATAAACAGAGACAGGGTCTAGTGTAATATAAACTGAGACAGGGTCTAGTGTAATATAAACAGAGACAGGGTCGAGTGTAATATAAACAGAGACAGGGTCGAGTGTAATATAAACAGAGACAGGGTCTAGTGTAATATAAACAGAGACAGGGTCCAGTGTAAAATCAACTGAAACAGGGTCTTGTGTAATAAAAACAGAGCCAGGTTCTAGTGTAATATAAACAGAGACAGGGTCTAGTGTAATATAAACAGAGACAGGTTCTAGTGTAATATAAACAGAGACAGGGCCTAGCGTAATATAAACAGAGACAGGGTCTAGTGTAATATAAACAGAGACAGGTTCTAGTGTAATATAAACAGAGACAGGGTCGAGTGTAATATAAACAGAGACAGGGTCTAGTGTAATATAAACAGAGACAGGGTCTAGTTAATATAAACAGAGACAGAGTCCAGTGTAATATAAACAGAGACAGTGTCTAATGTAATATAAACAGAGACAGGTTCGAGTGTAATATATACAGAGACAGGGTCTCGTGTAATATAAACAGAGACAGGGTCTAATGTAATATAAACAGACACAGGGCCTAGTGTAATATAAACAGAGACAGGGTCTAGTGTAATATTAAGAGAAACAGGGTCCAGTGTAGCATAAACAGAGACAGGGTCCATTGTAATATAAACAGAGACAAGGTCTCGTGTAATATAAACAGAGACAGGGCCCACTGTAGTATAAACAGAGACAGGGTCTAGTGTAATATAAACTGAGACAGGGTCTAGTGTAATATAAACAGAGACAGGGTCTAGTGTAATATAAACAGAGACAGTGTCTAGTGTAATATAAACAGTGACAGGCCCTAGTGTAATATAAACAGAGACAGTGTCTAGTGTAACATAAACAGAGATAGAGCCTAGTGTAATATAAACAGTGACAGGCCCTAGTGTAATATAAACAGAGACAGGGTCGAGTGTAATATAAACAGAGACAGGGTCTAGTGTAATATAAACAGAGACAGGGTCCAGTGTAATATAAACTGAAACAGGGTCTTGTGTAATAAAAACAGAGCCAGGTTCTAGTGTAATATAAACAGAGACAGGGTCTAGTGCAATATAAACAGAGACAGGTTCTACTGTAATATAAACAGAGACAGGGCCTAGCGTAATATAAACAGAGACAGGGTCTAGTGTAATATAAACAGAGACCGGTTCTAGTGTAATATAAACAGAGACAGGGTCGAGTGTAATATAAACAGAGACAGGGCCGAATGCAATATAAACAGAGACAGGGTCGAGTGTAATATCAACAGAGACAGGGTCTAGTGTAATATAAACAGAGACAGGGTCTAGTGTAATATCAACAGAGACAGGGTCCAGTGTAATATAAACAGAGACAGGGCCTGGTGTAATATAAAGAGAGACGGGGTCTAGTGTAGTATCAACAGAGACAGGGTCTAGTGTAATATAAACAGAGACAGGGTCTAGTGTATTAGAAACAGAGACAGAGTCCAGTGTAATTTAAACAGAGACAGGGTCTAGTGTAATATAAACAGAGACAGGGTCTAGTGTAATATAAACAGAGACAGGGTCTAGTGTAATATAAAGAGAGACAGGGTCTAGTGTAATATAAACCGAGACAGGGTCTAGTGTAATATAAAGAGAGACAGGTTCTAGTGTAATATAAACCGAGACAGGGTCTAGTGTAATATAAAGAGAGACAGGGTCTAGTGTAATATAAACAGAGACAGGGTCTAGTGTAATATAAACAGTGACAGGGTCTAGTGTAAAATAAACAGAGACAGGGTCTAGTGTAATATAAACAGTAATTGGGTCTAGTGTAATATAAACAGAGAGAACGTCGAGCGTAATATAAACAGAGACGGGGTCGAGAGTAATATAAACCGAGAAAGGGTCTCGTGAAATATAAAGAGAGACAGGGTCTAGTGTAATATAAACAGAGACAGGGTCTAGTATAATATAAAGAGACACAGGGTCTAGTGTAATATAAACAGAGTCAGGGCCTAGCGTAATATAAACAACGACAGGGTCTAGTGACATATAAACAGAGACAGGGGCTCGTGTAATATAAACAGAGACAGGGTCTAGTGTAATATAAACAGAGACAGGGTCTAGTGTAATATAAACAGGGACAGGGCCTAGTGTGACATAAACAGAGACAGGGTCGAGTGTAATATAAACGGAGACAGGGTTTAGTGTAATATAAACAGAGACTGGGTCCAGTGTAAAATAAACAGAGACAGGGTCCAGTGTAATATAAACAGAGACAGTGTCTAATGTAAAATAAACAGAGACAGGTTCTAGTGTAATATAAACAGAGACAGGGTCTAGTGCAATATAAAAAGAGACAGGGTCCAGTGTAATATAAACAGTGACAGTGTCTAATGTAATATAAACAGAAACAGGTTCAAGTGTAATATAATAAGAGACAGGGTCTCGTGTAATATAAACAGAGAAAGGGTCTACTGTAATATAAACAGAGACAGGGTCTAGTGTAATATAAACAGAGACAGGGTCTAGTGTAATATAAACAGAGACAGGTGCTAGTGTAATATAAACAGAGACAGGGTCTAGTGTAATATAAACAGAGACAGGGCCTAGTGTAATATAAACAGAGACAGGGTCTCGTGCAATATAAACTGAGACAGGGCCTACTGTAATATAAACAGAGACAGGATCTAGTGTAACATAAACAGAGACAGGGTCTGATGTAATATAAACAGAGACAGGGTCTAATGTAAAATAAACCAAGACAGGGTCTAGTGAAATATAAACAGTGACAGGGTCTAGTGTAATATAAACAGAGACAGGGTCCAGTGTAATGTAAACAGAGACAGGGTCTAGTGTAATATAAACAGAGACAAGGTCCAGTGTGATATAAACAGAGACATAGTCTAGTGTAATATAAACAGAGACAGGGTCTAGTGTTATATAAACAGAGACAGGGTCTAGTGTAATACAAACAGAGACAGGGTCTCGTGTAATATAAAAAGAGACAGGGTCTAGTGTAATATAAACAGAGACAGGGTCGAGTGTAATATAAACAGAGACAGGGTCTAGTGTAATATAAACAGAGACAGGGTCTGGTTAATATAAACAGAGACAGAGTCCAGTGTAATATAAACAGAGACAGTGTCTAATGTAATATAAACAGAGACAGGGTCTAATGTAATATAAACCGAGAGAGGGTCTAGTGTAATATAAAGAGAGACAGGGTCTAGTGTAGTATCAACAGAGACAGGGTCTAGTTTAATATAAACAGTGACAGGGTCTCGTGTAATATAAACAGAGACAGGGTCTAGACAATATAAACAGAGACAGGGTCTAGTGGAATATAAACTGAGACAGGGTCTAGTGTAATATAAACAGAGACAGGGTCGAGTGTAATATAAACAGAGACAGGGTCGAGTGTAATATAAACAGAGACAGGGTCTAGTGTAATATAAACAGAGACAGGGTCCAGTGTAAAATCAACTGAAACAGGGTCTTGTGTAATAAAAACAGAGCCAGGTTCTAGTGTAATATAAACAGAGACAGGGTCTAGTGTAATATAAACAGAGACAGGTTCTAGTGTAATATAAACAGAGACAGGGCCTAGTGTAATATAAACAGAGACAGGGTCTAGTGTAATATAAACAGAGACAGGGTCTAGTGTAATATAAACAGAGACAGGGTCTAGTGTAATATAAACAGAGACAGGGTCTAGTGTAATATAAACAGAGACAGGGTCTAGTGTAATATAAACAGAGACAGGGTCTAGTGTAATATAAACAGAGACAGGGTCTAGTGTAATATAAACAGAGACAGGGTCTAGTGTAATATAAACAGAGACAGGGTCTAGTGTAATATAAACAGAGACAGGGTCTAGTGTAATATAAACAGAGACAGGGTCTAGTGTAATATAAACAGAGACAGGGTCTAGTGTAATATAAACAGAGACAGGGTCTAGTGTAATATAAACAGAGACAGGGTCTAGTGTAATATAAACAGAGACAGGGTCTAGTGTAATATAAACAGAGACAGGGTCTAGTGTAATATAAACAGAGACAGGGTCTAGTGTAATATAAACAGAGACAGGGTCTAGTGTAATATAAACAGAGACAGGGTCTAGTGTAATATAAACAGAGACAGGGTCTAGTGTAATATAAACAGAGACAGGGTCTAGTGTAATATAAACAGAGACAGGGTCTAGTGTAATATAAACAGAGACAGGGTCTAGTGTAATATAAACAGAGACAGGGTCTAGTGTAATATAAACAGAGACAGGGTCTAGTGTAATATAAACAGAGACAGGGTCTAGTGTAATATAAACAGAGACAGGGTCTAGTGTAATATAAACAGAGACAGGGTCTAGTGTAATATAAACAGAGACAGGGTCTAGTGTAATATAAACAGAGACAGGGTCTAGTGTAATATAAACAGAGACAGGGTCTAGTGTAATATAAACAGAGACAGGGTCTAGTGTAATATAAACAGAGACAGGGTCTAGTGTAATATAAACAGAGACAGGGTCTAGTGTAATATAAACAGAGACAGGGTCTAGTGTAATATAAACAGAGACAGGGTCTAGTGTAATATAAACAGAGACAGGGTCTAGTGTAATATAAACAGAGACAGGGTCTAGTGTAATATAAACAGAGACAGGGTCTAGTGTAATATAAACAGAGACAGGGTCTAGTGTAATATAAACAGAGACAGGGTCTAGTGTAATATAAACAGAGACAGGGTCTAGTGTAATATAAACAGAGACAGGGTCTAGTGTAATATAAACAGAGACAGGGTCTAGTGTAATATAAACAGAGACAGGGTCTAGTGTAATATAAACAGAGACAGGGTCTAGTGTAATATAAACAGAGACAGGGTCTAGTGTAATATAAACAGAGACAGGGTCTAGTGTAATATAAACAGAGACAGGGTCTAGTGTAATATAAACAGAGACAGGGTCTAGTGTAATATAAACAGAGACAGGGTCTAGTGTAATATAAACAGAGACAGGGTCTAGTGTAATATAAACAGAGACAGGGTCTAGTGTAATATAAACAGAGACAGGGTCTAGTGTAATATAAACAGAGACAGGGTCTAGTGTAATATAAACAGAGACAGGGTCTAGTGTAATATAAACAGAGACAGGGTCTAGTGTAATATAAACAGAGACTGGGTCTAGTGTAATATAAACAGAGACAGCGTCGAGCGTAATATAAACAGAGACGGGGTCGAGAGTAATATAAACAGAGACAGGGTCTAGTGAAATATAAAGAGAGACAGGGTCTAGTGTAATATAAACAGAGACAGGGTCTAGTGTAATATAACAGAGACAGGGTCTAGTGTAATATAAACAGAGACAGGGCCTAGCGTAATATAAACAACGACAGGGTCTAGTGAATATAAACAGAGACAGGGTCTAGTGTAATATAAACAGAGACAGGGTCTAGTGTAATATAAACAGAGACAGGGTCTAGTGTAATATAAACAGAGACAGGGTCTAGTGTAATATAAACAGAGACAGTGTCTAGTGTAATATAAACAGAGACAGGGTCTAGTGTAATATAAACAGAGACTGGGTCTAGTGTAATATAAACAGAGACAGGGTCCAGTGTAATATAAACAGAGACAGGGTCTAGTGTAATATAAACAGAGACAGGGTCTAGTGTAATATAAACAGAGACAGGGTCTAGTGTAATATAAACAGAGACAGGGTCTAGTGTAATATAAACAGAGACAGGGTCTAGTGTAATATAAACAGAGACAGGGTCTAGTGTAATATAAACAGAGACAGGGTCTAGTGTAATATAAACAGAGACAGGGTCTAGTGTAATATAAACAGAGACAGGGTCTAGTGTAATATAAACAGAGACAGGGTCTAGTGTAATATAAACAGAGACAGGGTCTAGTGTAATATAAACAGAGACAGGGTCTAGTGTAATATAAACAGAGACAGGGTCTAGTGTAATATAAACAGAGACAGGGTCTAGTGTAATATAAACAGAGACAGGGTCTAGTGTAATATAAACAGAGACAGGGTCTAGTGTAATATAAACAGAGACAGGGTCTAGTGTAATATAAACAGAGACAGGGTCTAGTGTAATATAAACAGAGACAGGGTCTAGTGTAATATAAACAGAGACAGGGTCTAGTGTAATATAAACAGAGACAGGGTCTAGTGTAATATAAACAGAGACAGGGTCTAGTGTAATATAAACAGAGACAGGGTCTAGTGTAATATAAACAGAGACAGGGTCTAGTGTAATATAAACAGAGACAGGGTCTAGTGTAATATAAACAGAGACAGGGTCTAGTGTAATATAAACAGAGACAGGGTCTAGTGTAATATAAACAGAGACAGGGTCTAGTGTAATATAAACAGAGACAGGGTCTAGTGTAATATAAACAGAGACAGGGTCTAGTGTAATATAAACAGAGACAGGGTCTAGTGTAATATAAACAGAGACAGGGTCTAGTGTAATATAAACAGAGACAGGGTCTAGTGTAATATAAACAGAGACAGGGTCTAGTGTAATATAAACAGAGACAGGGTCTAGTGTAATATAAACAGAGACAGGGTCTAGTGTAATATAAACAGAGACAGGGTCTAGTGTAATATAAACAGAGACAGGGTCTAGTGTAATATAAACAGAGACAGGGTCTAGTGTAATATAAACAGAGACAGGGTCTAGTGTAATATAAACAGAGACAGGGTCTAGTGTAATATAAACAGAGACAGGGTCTAGTGTAATATAAACAGAGACAGGGTCTAGTGTAATATAAACAGAGACAGGGTCTAGTGTAATATAAACAGAGACAGGGTCTAGTGTAATATAAACAGAGACAGGGTCTAGTGTAATATAAACAGAGACAGGGTCTAGTGTAATATAAACAGAGACAGGGTCTAGTGTAATATAAACAGAGACAGGGTCTAGTGTAATATAACAGAGACAGGGTCTAGTGTAATATAAACAGAGACAGGGTCTAGTGTAATATAAACAGAGACAGGGTCTAGTGTAATATAAACAGAGACAGGGTCTAGTGTAATATAAACAGAGACAGGTCTAGTGTAATATAAACAGAGACAGGGTCTAGTGTAATATAAACAGAGACAGGGTCTAGTGTAATATAAACAGAGACAGGGTCTAGTGTAATATAAACAGAGACAGGGTCTAGTGTAATATAAACAGAGACAGGGTCTAGTGTAATATAAACAGAGACAGGGTCTAGTGTAATATAAACAGAGACAGGGTCTAGTGTAATATAAACAGAGACAGGGTCTAGTGTAATATAAACAGAGACAGGGTCTAGTGTAATATAAACAGAGACAGGGTCTAGTGTAATATAAACAGAGACAGGGTCTAGTGTAATATAAACAGAGACAGGGTCTAGTGTAATATAAACAGAGACAGGGTCTAGTGTAATATAAACAGAGACAGGGTCTAGTGTAATATAAACAGAGACAGGGTCTAGTGTAATATAAACAGAGACAGGGTCTAGTGTAATATAAACAGAGACAGGGTCTAGTGTAATATAAACAGAGACAGGGTCTAGTGTAATATAAACAGAGACAGGGTCTAGTGTAATATAAACAGAGACAGGGTCTAGTGTAATATAAACAGAGACAGGGTCTAGTGTAATATAAACAGAGACAGGGTCTAGTGTAATATAAACAGAGACAGGGTCTAGTGTAATATAAACAGAGACAGGGTCTAGTGTAATATAAACAGAGACAGGGTCTAGTGTAATATAAACAGAGACAGGGTCTAGTGTAATATAAACAGAGACAGGGTCTAGTGTAATATAAACAGAGACAGGGTCTAGTGTAATATAAACAGAGACAGGGTCTAGTGTAATATAAACAGAGACAGGGTCTAGTGTAATATAAACAGAGACAGGGTCTAGTGTAATATAAACAGAGACAGGGTCTAGTGTAATATAAACAGAGACAGGGTCTAGTGTAATATAAACAGAGACAGGGTCTAGTGTAATATAAACAGAGACAGGGTCTAGTGTAATATAAACAGAGACAGGGTCTAGTGTAATATAAACAGAGACAGGGTCTAGTGTAATATAAACAGAGACAGGGTCTAGTGTAATATAAACAGAGACAGGGTCTAGTGTAATATAAACAGAGACAGGGTCTAGTGTAATATAAACAGAGACAGGGTCTAGTGTAATATAAACAGAGACAGGGTCTAGTGTAATATAAACAGAGACAGGGTCTAGTGTAATATAAACAGAGACAGGGTCTAGTGTAATATAAACAGAGACAGGGTCTAGTGTAATATAAACAGAGACAGGGTCAGTGTAATATAAACAGAGACAGGGTCTAGTGTAATATAAACAGAGACAGGGTCTAGTGTAATATAAACAGAGACAGGGTCTAGTGTAATATAAACAGAGACAGGGTCTAGTGTAATATAAACAAGACAGGGTCTAGTGTAATATAAACAGAGACAGGGTCTAGTGTAATATAAACAGAGACAGGGTCTAGTGTAATATAAACAGAGACAGGGTCTAGTGTAATATAAACAGAGACAGGGTCTAGTGTAATATAAACAGAGACAGGGTCTAGTGTAATATAAACAGAGACAGGGTCTAGTGTAATATAAACAGAGACAGGGTCTAGTGTAATATAAACAGAGACAGGGTCTAGTGTAATATAAACAGAGACAGGGTCTAGTGTAATATAAACAGAGACAGGGTCGAGTGTAATATAAACAGAGACAGGGTCTAGTGTAATATAAACAGAGACAGGGTCTAGTGTAATATAAACAGAGACAGGGTCCAGTGTAATATAAACAGAGACAGGGTCTAGTGTAATATAAACAGAGACAGGGTCTAGTGTAATATAAACAGAGACAGGGTCTAGTGTAATATAAACAGAGACAGGGTCTAGTGTAATATAAACAGAGACAGGGTCTAGTGTAATATAAACAGAGACAGGGTCTAGTGTAATATAAACAGAGACAGGGTCTAGTGTAATATAAACAGAGACAGGGTCTAGTGTAATATAAACAGAGACAGGGTCTAGTGTAATATAAACAGAGACAGGGTCTAGTGTAATATAAACAGAGACAGGGTCTAGTGTAATATAAACAGAGACAGGGTCTAGTGTAATATAAACAGAGACAGGGTCTAGTGTAATATAAACAGAGACAGGGTCTAGTGTAATATAAACAGAGACAGGGTCTAGTGTAATATAAACAGAGACAGGGTCTAGTGTAATATAAACAGAGACAGGGTCTAGTGTAATATAAACAGAGACAGGGTCTAGTGTAATATAAACAGAGACAGGGTCTAGTGTAATATAAACAGAGACAGGGTCTAGTGTAATATAAACAGAGACAGGGTCTAGTGTAATATAAACAGAGACAGGGTCTAGTGTAATATAAACAGAGACAGGGTCTAGTGTAATATAAACAGAGACAGGGTCTAGTGTAATATAAACAGAGACAGGGTCTAGTGTAATATAAACAGAGACAGGGTCTAGTGTAATATAAACAGAGACAGGGTCTAGTGTAATATAAACAGAGACAGGGTCTAGTGTAATATAAACAGAGACAGGGTCTAGTGTAATATAAACAGAGACAGGGTCTAGTGTAATATAAACAGAGACAGGGTCTAGTGTAATATAAACAGAGACAGGGTCTAGTGTAATATAAACAGAGACAGGGTCTAGTGTAATATAAACAGAGACAGGGTCTAGTGTAATATAAACAGAGACAGGGTCTAGTGTAATATAAACAGAGACAGGGTCTAGTGTAATATAAACAGAGACAGGGTCTAGTGTAATATAAACAGAGACAGGGTCTAGTGTAATATAAACAGAGACAGGGTCTAGTGTAATATAAACAGAGACAGGGTCTAGTGTAATATAAACAGAGACAGGGTCTAGTGTAATATAAACAGAGACAGGGTCTAGTGTAATATAAACAGAGACAGGGTCTAGTGTAATATAAACAGAGACAGGGTCTAGTGTAATATAAACAGAGACAGGGTCTAGTGTAATATAAACAGAGACAGGGTCTAGTGTAATATAAACAGAGACAGGGTCTAGTGTAATATAAACAGAGACAGGGTCTAGTGTAATATAAACAGAGACAGGGTCTAGTGTAATATAAACAGAGACAGGGTCTAGTGTAATATAAACAGAGACAGGGTCTAGTGTAATATAAACAGAGACAGGGTCTAGTGTAATATAAACAGAGACAGGGTCTAGTGTAATATAAACAGAGACAGGGTCTAGTGTAATATAAACAGAGACAGGGTCTAGTGTAATATAAACAGAGACAGGGTCTAGTGTAATATAAACAGAGACAGGGTCTAGTGTAATATAAACAGAGACAGGGTCTAGTGTAATATAAACAGAGACAGGGTCTAGTGTAATATAAACAGAGACAGGGTCTAGTGTAATATAAACAGAGACAGGGTCTAGTGTAATATAAACAGAGACAGGGTCTAGTGTAATATAAACAGAGACAGGGTCTAGTGTAATATAAACAGAGACAGGGTCTAGTGTAATATAAACAGAGACAGGGTCTAGTGTAATATAAACAGAGACAGGGTCTAGTGTAATATAAACAGAGACAGGGTCTAGTGTAATATAAACAGAGACAGGGTCTAGTGTAATATAAACAGAGACAGGGTCTAGTGTAATATAAACAGAGACAGGGTCTAGTGTAATATAAACAGAGACAGGGTCTAGTGTAATATAAACAGAGACAGGGTCTAGTGTAATATAAACAGAGACAGGGTCTAGTGTAATATAAACAGAGACAGGGTCTAGTGTAATATAAACAGAGACAGGGTCTAGTGTAATATAAACAGAGACAGGGTCTAGTGTAATATAAACAGAGACAGGGTCTAGTGTAATATAAACAGAGACAGGGTCTAGTGTAATATAAACAGAGACAGGGTCTAGTGTAATATAAACAGAGACAGGGTCTAGTGTAATATAAACAGAGACAGGGTCTAGTGTAATATAAACAGAGACAGGGTCTAGTGTAATATAAACAGAGACAGGGTCTAGTGTAATATAAACAGAGACAGGGTCTAGTGTAATATAAACAGAGACAGGGTCTAGTGTAATATAAACAGAGACAGGGTCTAGTGTAATATAAACAGAGACAGGGTCTAGTGTAATATAAACAGAGACAGGGTCTAGTGTAATATAAACAGAGACAGGGTCTAGTGTAATATAAACAGAGACAGGGTCTAGTGTAATATAAACAGAGACAGGGTCTAGTGTAATATAAACAGAGACAGGGTCTAGTGTAATATAAACAGAGACAGGGTCTAGTGTAATATAAACAGAGACAGGGTCTAGTGTAATATAAACAGAGACAGGGTCTAGTGTAATATAAACAGAGACAGGGTCTAGTGTAATATAAACAGAGACAGGGTCTAGTGTAATATAAACAGAGACAGGGTCTAGTGTAATATAAACAGAGACAGGGTCTAGTGTAATATAAACAGAGACAGGGTCTAGTGTAATATAAACAGAGACAGGGTCTAGTGTAATATAAACAGAGACAGGGTCTAGTGTAATATAAACAGAGACAGGGTCTAGTGTAATATAAACAGAGACAGGGTCTAGTGTAATATAAACAGAGACAGGGTCCTAGTGTAATATAAACAGAGACAGGGTCTATTGTAATATAAACAGAGACAGGGTCTCGTGTAATATAAACAGAGACA
>JASTWF010000771.1:154742-199742 GCA_030390025.1 Squalus acanthias | reverse complement strand
CCATTTGTTATGATTCTGCTGCTCAATGCTGTCACCGTCAGACACATTATAATGGCCAGTAGAGCCCGCAGGAGACTCCGGGGTCCCAGCAGTGGGGAGAGTCCCAGAGACCCAGAGATGGAGAGCCGCAGGAAATCCATCATTTTACTGCTTGTTATCTCGGGCAACTTCATTCTGTTATGGGCAGTGATTATGGTGAATTCTATATGGGGCCGGTTGTGGGATTTGGGGTATTACTCTGTATCTCTACCAAGTTATGTAATGGAACTGGGATTCATGCTGCAGCTGCTCAGTTGCTGCACCAACACTGGGATTTATGCCGTGACCCAGACTAAGTTCAGAGGGCAGTTGAAGAATGTGGGGAAGTATCCCTTTACTCTGATTGTAAAATTAATTAAAAGATGAGAAAAAGCGGAGACATTGCAGCCTGAGAGCTCCCTGGGCATGATATTGTGAGCGAGGCGCTCTCCCCCGGGCCGGCGGGGCCGGTGATCTGGGTGAACATTAAAATGCTCAATCACACACCTTCTGCACTGGGCTCCCTGAACCTGATATTGTGGCGAAGCTATCTCCCCAGTGCCGGGTCGGGGGTTGCGGGGCCGGTGATCTGGGTGAAATTTCACATGCTCACTCACACACTGTCCTAACACAGCAATCTTTCAGGCCCATCTGGAAAGGTACAAGGGCCAGGAACAAAGATTGCCGCCCATAACCCCCCGCCTGAAGAAGCGCAACCACCACCCGCAACAAGATGCCGGCCGTCCTAAACAAAGATGGCGACGCCGCTCAATGAACAAAGCAGCTGCGCACGGCCCCCTCTCCCTGCCCAGCTTAAAGATGGCGGCACCCGTGCCCCGCCCATTGATGGCGGGTCTGGTGCCCCTCAAAGATGGAGGCTCTGGGGCTTCGCACAAAGATGGCGTCTCTGTGGCCTCGCACAAACATGGCGGCACTGGCGAGCCGCAAAATTATAGCGGCTCTGACGCTCCGCACAAAGATGGCGGCACCCGCGCTCCGCTGAATGATGGCGGATCTTGGGCTCCTCACAAATAACGTGGCTGTCACTCGGGGCCTTTCCCTGGTAGCGGGAGGAGAGCGTCTGGAGTGCGGCAACAGCTGGAGGCTCGGTACAAACATGACGGCACCCGAGTCCCGGACAAAGATGGCGGCACTCGCGCTCCGCATAAAGAAGTCGGCTTTCTGAACCAGCACCAATATGGCGGCTCTGGGGCCCCGCACAAAGATAGCGGCTCTGGGGACCCTCACAGACATGGCGGCTCTGGGAACACTCACAAAGATGGCGGCTCTTGGGCCGCGCACAAAAATGGCTGATCTGGGCCTCGCACAAATATGGCGGCACTTGGGAAACGCATAAAGATGGCGGTTCTGCGGCCCCACACAAAGATACCGGCTCTGTGGATCCGCACAAAGATGGAGGCTCCGCGGCCCTGCACGAACATGGCGGCTCTCTGGACCTCGCACAAAGGTGACGGCTCTGAGACCCCGCACAAATATGGCGGCTCTGTGGACCCGCACAAAGAAAACGGCTCTGCACAAAGATGGCGGCTCTGTGAAGCCGCAAAAAGCTGGCGGCTCTGGGCCCCGCACAAAGATGGCGGCTCCCGCGCTCCGCACAATTATGGCGGCTCTTGTGCCCCGCACAAAGATGGCGGCTGTCACTCGGTGCCTTTCCCTGGTGGCGGGAGCCGAGCGTCCGCAGGGCGGCAGCAGCTGGAGGCTCGGTAGAAACATGGAGGCACCCGCGCCCCGGACAAAGGGGGCGGCAGCCGCGCTAAGCAGAAAGATGGCGGTGCTTTGAAGCAGCACAATTATGGCGGCTCTGGGTCCCAGCACAAAGATGACGGCTCTGGAGTCCCGCAGAAAGATGGGAGCTTTGGGTGACCGCACATAGATGGCGTTACTGGGATCCCGCACAAAGATGTCGGCTCCGGGGCAATGCACAAAAAGGCGGCTCTGGTGCCCGCACAAATATGGCGGCTCTGGGGTCCCGCCCAAAATGGCGGCTCTGTTGACCCGCAAAATGAAGGCGGCTCTGGGGCCCCGCACAAGATGGCGTCTCTGTGGATTCGCAGATGGCGGCTCTGACGCCCCGCACAAAGATGGCGGCTCGGGGTGGCCCCGCACAAAGATGGCGCCTCTGGGGCCCGCACAAAGATGGCGGCTCTGGGGACCGCACAAAGATGGCGGCTCTGGGGCTCCGCACACAGATGGCGGCGCTGTGGAACCACACAAAAATGGCGGCTCTGGGGCCCCGCTCAAATATGGCAGCTCTGTGGATCCACAAAAATGTGGCGGCTCTGCGGCCCCACACAAAAATAGCTTTTCCCTGGTGGTGGGTGGCGAGCGTCTGGAGGGCTGCAGCAGATAAATGATCGGGTACCGTGAGACCTGGCGTCGAGGTGTAGCAGCTCAGCCCGGCCCTGCCCACAGGAGCCCGAACAGCCTGACCCGGGGAGGAGGAGGCCCGGCAGCAGGACTTTATTAATCATTATAACCCTTTATACAGCTTTAAAATCATTACACCACTTTACAGATCTTTATAATACTTTATAAAACATTATACAGCAAGGTACAGCACCGGTTAGATACAGAGTAAAGCTCCTTCTACACTGTCCCATCAAACACTCCCAGGGCAGGTATAGCACCGGTTATATAAAGAGTAATGCTCCCTGTACACTGTCTCATGAAACACTCCAAAGACAAGTACAGCACAGGTTAGATACGGAGTAAATTCACACTATATTGTCTCTTTGAATACTTCACTCTCTCTCTGCACTGTCCCATCCAGCACTCCCAGGGCAGTTGCACACTGAAATATAGACACACACACACTTTGATACACAAACACATACACAGATACACACACAGCCACATTGAAACACTTCAAGGCTAGCAAGGTTTTTGATAATGCCCCACATGACAGACTGATCACGGAAGTAAAACTCCATGGTATCCATGGCAAAGTGGCAAGTTGGTTCCAAAATTGGCTCAGAGGCAGGAAGCAATGGGTAATGATTGATGGGTATATTTGAGACTGCAAGGCTGTTTCCAGTGGGGTTCCGCCGGGCTCAGTACTAGGTCCCTTGATTTTTGTGGTGTATATCAATGATTTAGACTTGAATGTAAGGGGTATGAAAAAGAAGTTTGCAGATAATACTACAATCGGCTGTGTGGTTGATAATGAAGAAGAAAGCTGTAGACTGCAGGAAGATATCATGACCTGGTCAGGTGGGCAGAAAATTGGCAAATGGAATTCAATCCGGAGAAGTGTGAGGTAATGCATTTGGGGAGGGCTAACAAGGCACGGGAATACACAATAAATGGTAGGATGCTGTGAAGTGTAGAGGAACAAAGTGACCTGGGCGTGCAGGTCCACAGATTCCTGAAGGTAGATACGATGGCTGAGAAGGCAGACGAAGTATTTCCTTTATTAGCCAAGGCATAGAATACGAAAGCAGCGAGGATATGCTTGACCAGTATCAAACACTAGTAAGTCTTCAGCTAGATATCTGCGTGCAGATCTGGTCATCACATTACAGGAAAGATGTGATTACACTAGAGAGGGAACAGAGGAGATATACGAGGACTTTGCGTGGACTGGAAATTTTCAGCTATGAGGAAAGATTGGATCGGCTGAGTTTGTTAACTTTGGAAAAGAGGAGGCTGAGGGGAAACCTTATTGAGGTGTATAAAATTATGAGGGGCCTAGATGGAGTGGACAGGATATACCTATTTGCCTTAGCACAGGTGTCAACAACCATGGGGCATAGATTTAAAGTAATTGGTAGGAGGTTTAGAGGAGATTTGAGGGGAAATGTCTTCACCCAGAGGGTGGTGGGCGTTGGAACTCACTGCCTGAAAGGGTGGTAGAGGCAGAATCCCTCTACTCATTTAAAAAGTGTTTGGATGTGCTCTTGAATTGCCGTAATCTACAGGGCTACGGACCAAGAGCTGGAAAGTGGGAATAGACTGGATAGCTCTTTGTTGGCCGGCGCAGACACGATGGGCAGAAATGGCCTCCTTCCGTGCTGTAAATTTCTATGATTCTATTATTCTATTCCTGCACCTATTTCTTTTGTTTTTTAATATACACACTTAACTATACACACAGACACAGAAATACATACACACGAACACTGAAATGTGCACACGCACACTAAAATATACAGACGCACACACTGAAATATAAACACGCACACTTAAATATACACACACACTGAAATATACACACACATACTGAAAAATACACACGCACTGAAATACAAACACACACACACACACCGTGTAGAGGTAGCTTTACTCTGTATCTAACCCCTGGTGTACCTGCCTGCGAGTGTTTGATGTGACTGTGTAAGGCGAGCATTCGTCTCTAACCTGTGCTGTGCTTGCGCTGGATGTGTTTGGTGGGTCTGGGTAGCAGGAGCTTTACTCCATATCTAAACCGTGCTGTTTTTGCCATTGGAGAATTTGTTGGGACAGTGTAGAGGGAGTTTTACTCTGTATCTAACACGTGCTGCACCTGCCGTTGAAATATTTGTTGGTGAAGTGTAGAAGTATCTAATCCCTACTGTTACCTGCCGTAACAGAGGCAGGGAGACAGAGAAAGCGAGAGAGAGAGAGAGAGAGAGAGAGAGATAGCTACGGTGCTGTACAGCCCTCGGTGTGTTTGGTGGGACTGGGTAGAGAGAGCTTTAATCTGTATCTAACAGATTCTGTACCGGCCCTGTGAATATTTGATAGAACAGTGCAATGCGATCTTTACTTTGTATCTAAACCGTGCTGTACGTGCCCTGGGAGCGTTTGATGTGAAAGTGAAGAGGGTGCCTTACTTTGTATCTAACTGGTGCTGTAGCTGCCCTGGGAGAATTTGATGGGACAGTGTAGAGGGAGCATTAATCTGTATCCAATCGATGCTGTAGATGTCCAACTGGTGTTTTATGCGTAGCATTGTGGGATCATTGTTCTGTATATCACATTGGTGTACCGACCCATTGAGTGTCTGATGGGATAGCGTAGAGGAAGATTTACTCTGTATCAAACCCGAGCTGCACCTGCTCTGGGAGTGTTTGATCGGGCAGTGTAAAGGAAGCTTTAATCTGCATCAAACACGTGCTGTACCTGCCCTGGGAGTGTTTGACCGGGCAGTGTAAAGGAAGCTTTAATCTGCATCAAACCCGTGCTGTACCTGCCCTGGGAGTGTTTGACCGGGCAGTGTAGAGGAAGCTTTAATCTGTATCTTACCCGAACTGTACGTTCCAGTGAATGCTTGTCCTGAAATTGCAGAGTGAGCAGCTGAAACCCTCATCAATTCCTTTTTGTTACTTCTTGACTATTCCAATTCACTCCTGGCCGGGCTTAGATAATCCAACCTCCGTAATCTTAAACTCATCCAAAACTCTGCTGCCCATATCCTCACTCACACCAAGTCCCCTTCACTCATCACCCCTTTGCTGGCTGATCTGCATTGACTCCAGATCAGGCAACACCTCAATTTGAATATTATCATCCTTTTTTTTTCAAATGCCTCCATCGCCTATCCCCTCCCTATCTCTGTAATATCCTTCAGCACCACAACCTCACCGAGATATATGCGCTCCTCTAATTCTGCCCTCTTGAGCATCTCTGATTATAATCGCTCAACAATTGGTGGCCGTGCCCTGTGTTGCCTGGGTCCCAAGCTCTGGAATTCCCTAACTAAACCTCTCCGCCTCGCTACCTCTCTTTCCTCCTTTAAGACGCTCCTTAAATCTACCTCTTTGGTCACCGGCCCTAATTTCTCCTTATGTGGCTCGGTGTCATTATTTTTTTTTAGTACTCTGGGATGCGCCTTGGGACGTTTTACTACGTTAAAGGCGCTATATAAATGCAAGTTGTTGTTGTTGCTGCCGCTTCCAAGTTTTGAATCATCTGAAAATGTTTAAATTGTGCCCTGTACGCCCACATCCAAGTCATTTATATCAAGAAAAGCAGTGGTGCTAATACCAACCCCGGCGGAAGACAACTGTATACCTCCCTCCATTCTGATAAACAACCGTTCCCCACTATTCTCTGCACTTTGTCTCTTCAAAATGAGGAATCCACACTGCCACTGTCCCTTTAATCCAATGGTCTTCAATTTTGCAAACGAGTCGATTATGAGGCTGCTTTACCTCTTCATCAAACAGTCCCAGGACAGCTACAGCACGGGTTAGATAAAGAGTAAAGATCCCTCTACACTGCCTCTCACTATTTGGAGGCCTGTAGAATACCCCCAATAGCGTGATCATACCCTTTTTGCTCCTCAACTCTAACCAAATGGAATCTGTCCTTGTCCCCTCAAGAACTTCTTCACTTTCCAACACTACAATGTCTTACTTAATCAGCACTGCCACCCCACCTCCCTTTTTTCCTTCACTATGGATAGCACGTTTAGGGAGTTGATCACACCGCAGGTAAAGGCTGCACCGGCAGGAAGGGAATGGGTGACCACCAGGCAGAGTAGTAGGCGCAGGCAGGTAGTGCAGGGCTCCCCTGTGGACATCCCCCTCTCAACAGGTATACCACTTTGATATTGTTGAGGGAGATGGCTTATCAGGGGAAGGCAGCAGCAGCTAACTTCCTGGCACCATGGTTGGTTCTGCTGCACAGGAGGGGAGGAAAAAGAGCGGGAGAGCTTTAGTGATAAGGGATTCTATTGTAAGGGGAATAGATAGGCGTTTCTGCGGCCGCAAACGAGACTCCAGGATGGTATGTTGCCTCCCTGGTGCAAGGGTAAAAGATGTCTCGGAGCGGCTGCAGGGCATTCTGGAGGGGGAGGGGGTGAACATCCAGTTGTCGTGGTGCATACAGATACCAACGATATAGGTAAAAAACGGGATGAGTTCCTAAGAGCTGAATATAGGAAGTTAGGAGGTAAATGAAAAAATAGGACCTCAAAGGTAGTAATCTGAGGATTGCTCCGGTGCCACGTATATTCAGAGTAGAAATAGAAGGATATTTCAGCTGAATCCGTGGCTAGAAGAATGGTGCAATGGGGAGGGATTCAAATTCCTGGGACATTGGAACCGGTTCTGGGGCAGGTGGGACCAGTCCAAACTGGACGGTTTGCACCTGGGCAGGACCGGGACCGATGTCCTTGGGGGACTGTTTGCTAGTGCTGTTGGGAAGGGTTTAAACTAAAATGGCAGGGGGTTGGGAACCTGTGCAGGGAAACAGAGGAAAGGGAAGCAAGGATAGAAGCAAAAGACAGGAAGGAGAAAAGCAAAAGTGGAAGGCAGTGAAATCAAGGGTGTAAATCAAACAGGGCTACAGTAAATAATAATTCTAAAAGTACTAAGAGTGTTAAAAAAACAAGCCTGAAGATTTGTGTCTAGATGCGAGAAGCATTCATAAGAACATAAGAACATAAGAAATAGGAGCAGGAGTAGGCCAATTGGCCCCTCGAGCCTGCTCCGCCATTCAATAAGATCATGGCTGATCTGATCCTAACCGCCAATCTACTATCACAGAACCATCTCCTGAACCTAACAGAATTGGACACACGAAATAGGAGCAGGATCAGGCTACACGGCCCCTGGGCCCGCTACGCTACCCACAGGGCCATGACCGATCCGAACCTAGACTCATGTCCAAATTTCTGCCCGCTCCCCGTAACCCTTAATTCCCTTTACGTCTAGGAAACTGTCTATTTCTGTTTTAAATTTATGTAATGATGTAGCTTCTACAGCTTTTTGGGGCAACATATTCCATGGACCTACCACCCTCTGAGTGAAGTAGTTCCTTCTCATCTCAGTTTTGAAAGAGCAGCCCCTTATTCTAAGACTATGCCCCCTAGTTCTAGTTTCACCCATCATCGGGAACATCCTCCCTGCATCCACCCGATCCAACCCCTTCACAATCTTATATGTTTCAATAAGATCGCCTCTCATTCTTCTGAACTCCAATGAGTAGAGTCCCAATCTACCCAACCTCTCCTCATATGTCCACCCCCTCATCCCCGGGATTAACCGAGTGAACCTTCTTTGTACTGACTCGAGAGCAAGTATGTATTTTCTTAAGTATGGACACCAAAACTGTATGCAGTATTCCAGGTGCGGTCTCACCAATACCTTTTACAATTGAAGCAATACCTCCATATTTTTATATTCTATCCCCTAGCAATGAAAGCCAACATTCCATTGGCCTTCTTAATCACTTGCTGCACCTGCATACTAATCTTTTGAGTTTCGTGCACCAGGACCCCCAGATCCTTTTGTACTTCAGTACTTTCCAGTTTCTTGCCATTAAGATAATAACTTGCTCTACTATTTTTCCTGCCAAAGTGCATAACCTCACACTTTCCAGTATTGTATTCCATCTGCCAAATCTCTGCCCACTTACTTAGCCTGTCTATGTCGCCTTGCAGATTTTTTATGTCCTCCTCACTCATTACTTTCCCTTCCATATTAGTATCATCTGCACACTTTGATATGTTACACTCGGTCCCCTCCTCCAAATCGTTAATATAGATTGTAAAGTGTTGGGGACCCAGCAGTGACCCCTGCGGAACACCACTAGTTACTGATTGCCAGTCTGAGAATGGACTATTTATCCCAACTCTCTGCCTTCTGTTAGATAGCCAATCCTCTATCCATGCCAGAATATTACCCCCAATCCCGTGATTTTTTATCTTAAGCAATAATCTTTTGTGTGGCAACTTGTCAAATGCCTTTTCGAAGTCTAAATACACCACTTCCGCTGGTTCCCCTTTATCCACCCTGTATGTTACTTCCTCAAAGAACTCCAGCAAATTTGTCAAACATGACTTCCCCTTCATAAAACCATGCTGACTTTCTCCTATTAAATTATGATTATCCAAATGTGCCGTTACTGTCTCCTTAATAATGGACTCCAAAATTTTACCTACCACAGATGTTAGGCTAACCGGTCTATAGTTTCCAGCCTTCTGTCTACTGCCCTTTTTAAAGAAGGCTGTTACATTAGCAGTTTTCCAGTCTGCCAGGATCTTTGCTGAGTCCAGGGAGTTTTGGAAAATTATTACCAATGCATCCACAATCCCTACCGCCACTTCCCTCAAGACCCTAGGATGTAAGCCATCAGGTCCAGGTGATTTATCCGCCTTTAGTCCCATTATTTTACCGAGTACCACTTCGTTAGTGATTGTGATCGTGTTTAGCTCCTCCCCCCACTAAAGCACCCTGTTTGTCCAGTGTTGGGATATACTTAGTGTCCTTTGCTGCAAAGACTGATACAAAATATTCATTCAGTGTATTTGCCATCTCCATATTTCCCACCATTAATTTCCCGGTCTCATCCTCTAAGGGACCATCATTTACCTTATCCACCCTTTTTCTTTTTATATAACTATAAAAACGCTTACTATCTGTTTTTATATTTTTTGCTAATTTACTTTCATAATCTATCTTCCCTTTCTTAATCAATCTTTCTGTAATTTTTTGCTGTCTTTTAAAGTTTTCCCAATCCTCTATCCTCCCACTAGATTTGGCTACCTTATAAGCCCTTGTTTTTAGTCGAATAATATCCTTAATTTCTTTACTTAGCCACAGATGACTGTCTTTTCTTTTACACCCTTTTCTTCTCAGTGGAATATATTTTTTCTGGAAGTTGTAAAATAAATCCTTAAATGTACACCACTGATCATGTACCGTCTTACCCTTTAATCTATTTTCCCAATCCACGCTACTCAATTCTTCTAGCATACCTTCATAGTCTCCTTTATTCAAGCTCAGTACGCTTGTTTGAGATCCAACCTTCTCACCCTCTAATTGAATATGGAATTCAACCATGTTATGGTCACTCATTCCAAGGGGATCCTTTACTAGGACATTTTTAATTAATCCTGTCTCGTTACATAGGACCACATCTAAGGTTGCTTGCCCCCTGGTCGGTTCAGTTACATACTGCTCAAGAAAACCATCCCTAATACACTCAATTAACTCATCCTCAAGGCAGCCCTGCCCAATTTGACTCGTAATAAGGTTGATGAAGTAGCTGCGCAAATAGATGGAAACGGATATGATATAATTGGGATAACGGAGACATGGCTCCAGGGTGACCAAGGCTGGGAATTCAACATCCAGGGGTATTCAATATTCAGGAATGACAGACAAAAGGAAAAGGAGGTGGGGTAGCATTGCTGGTTAAAGAGGAGATTAACAATTAGTAAGGAAGGATATTAGCTCTGATGATGTGGAATCTGTATGGGTAGAGCTGAGAAATACCAAGGGGCAGAAAACGTTCGTGGGAGTTGTATACAGACCCCCAAACAGTAATGCTGAGGTTGGGGATGGCATTAAACAGGAAATTAGAGAGGCGTGCAATAAGGGCACAGCAGTTATCATGGGTGACTTTAATCTACATATGGATTGGGCGAACCAAATTAGTAACAATATTGTGGAGGAGGACTTCCTAGAGTGTATACGGGATGGTTTCCTGGACCAATATGTCGAAGACCTAACTAGAGATCAGGCCATCTTAGACTGGGTATTATGTATTGAGAAAGGATTAATTCGCAATCTTGTTGTGCGAGGCCCCTTGTGGAGGAGCGATCATAATATGATAGAATTCTTCATTAAGATGGAGAGTGAAGTAGTTGACTCAGAGACTAGGGTCCTGAATTTAAATATAGCAAACTACTATGGTATGAGGCGCGAGTTGGCTAGGATGGATTGGGGAGCGTTACTTAAAGGGTTGACGGTGGATAGGCAATTGCAAATATTTAAAGATCGCATGGATGAACTACAGAATTTGTTCATCCATGTTAGGCATAAAAATAAAACAAAAAAGGTGACTCAACCGTGGCTAACAAGGGAAATTAGGGATAGCATAAGATCCAAGGAGAGGACATATAAATTGGCCAGAAAAAGCAGCAAACCTGAGGTTTGGGAGCAGTTTAGGATTCAGCAAAGGAGGACAAAGAGATTATTTAAGAGGGGGAAAATGGAATATGAGAGTAAGCTTTCAGGGAACCTAAAAACTGACTCTAAAAGCTTCTATAGATATGTGAAGAGAAAAAGATTGGCGATGTCAAGCGTAGGTCCCTTGCAGTCAGAATCACTGAATTTATAATGGGGAACAAAGAAATGGCTGACCAATTAAATACATACCAAATTTGGTTCTGTCTTCACAAAGGAGGACATAAATAAACTCCCAGAGATGTCGGGGAACATAGGGTCTAATGAGAGGGAGGAATTGAATGAAATCAGTATTTGTAGGGAAATGGTGTTAGGGAAATTAACGGGATTGAAGGCCGATAAATCCCCAGGGCCTGATAATCTACAACCTAGGGTACTTAAGGAAGTGGCCCTAGAAATAGTAGATGCATTGCTGGTCATCTTTCAAAATTCTATAGACTCTGGAACAGTTCCCATTGATTTTAGGGTAGCTAATGTAACCCCATTATTTTAAAAAAGGTGGTAGAGAAACAACGGGAAATTATAGACCTGTAGGCTTGACATCGGTAGTGGGCAAAAAGATAAAGATCATTATAAAAATGTAATAGCAGAGCGCTTGGAAAACAGTGACAGGATCAGACAAAGTCAACATGGATTTACAAAAGGTTAATCATGTCTGACTAATCTACTGGAATTTTTGACGATGTAACTAATAAATGAGATAAGGGAGAACCAGTGAATGTGGCGTATTTGGAATTTCAGAAGGCTTTCGATATGGTCCCGCATAAGAGATTACCTGGCAAAGTTAAAGCACATGGGATTGGAGGTAAGGTATTGATTTGGATAGAGAACTGGTTGGCAGACAGGAAGCAAAGAGTTGAAATAAACGGATCTTTTTCCGAGTGGCAGGCAGTGACTAGTGGCGTACCGCAGGGATCGGTGCTCGGACACCAGCTATTCACAATATATATTAACGATCTAGACGAGGGAACTAGATGTAATATCGCTAAGTTTGCAGACGACACAAAGCTGGGTGGGCGTGTGTGCTATGAGGAGGACGCAGAGAAACTCCAGTATGATTTGGACAGGTTTTGTGATTGGGCAGATGCATGGCAGATGCAGTATAATGTGGATAAAAGCGAGGTTATCCACTGTGGTGTCAAAAAAAGGAAGACAGATTATTATCTGAACGGCAATAGATTGTGAAAAGGGGAAGTGCAACGAGATCTGGGAGTCCTTGTGCAACAGTCGCTGAAGGTAAGCATGCAGGTGCAGCAGGCGGTTAATAAGGCAAATGGTATGTTGGCTTTCATAGCGAGACGATTCGAGTACAGGAGCAAGGATGTCTTGCTGCAGTTGTACAAGGCCTTGGTGAGACCACACCTTGAGTATTGTGTGCAGTTTTGTTCGCCTTATCTGAAGATGGATGTTCTTGCCATGGAGGGAGTGCAGAGAAGATTTACCAGACTGATACCTGGGATGGCAGGAATGACGTATGAAGAGAGATTGGGTCGATTCGGCTTATATTCGCTAGAGTTTCGAAGAATGAGAGGGGATCTTATTGAAACTTATAAAATTCTAACAGGACTAGATAGACTAGATGCAGGAAGGATGTTCCCGATGGCGGGGGAGTCCAGAACCAGAGGTCACAGTCTAAGGATAAGGGGTAAGCCATTTAGGACTGAGATGAGGAGGAATTTCTTCACCCAGGGAGTGGTGAACCTGTGGAATTCTCTGCCACAGAAGGCAGTTGAGGCCAATTCATTAAATATATTCAAGAAGGAGAAAGATATATTTCTTAAGGCTAAAGGGATCAAGGGATATGGTGAGAAAGCAGGGAGAGTGTACTGAATTTGGATGATCAGTCATGATCTCATTAAATGGCGAAGCAGGCTCGAGGGACCGAATGGCCTACTCCTGCTCCTATCTTCTATGCTTCTATGGGCAGGTACATGGAGCAGCGAATGCACCACTCAGAGGAGCACGTGGTCTCTATGGAGAATAGATGGATATCTATGGAGGATAGAGGTCTATGTGTGGGGAATAGATGGTCATGATGCGGAGATGCCGGTGTTGGACTGGGGTGGACAAAATTGAGAGGTCGCACAACACCAGGTTATAGTCCAACAGTTTTATTTGAAATCACAAGCTTTCGGAGCTATCACTCCTTCCTCAGGTGAAGTAAATTGGATACAGAATCGCCAGAGCATATATAGATGGAAAAAAAAGCATGTGTACTTTACAATTGCAGACCAATAAATTAAATCATCGCAGACACTGAGACAACGTATGAACGAGCACCGCGCAACAATCGCCAGGCAGGATTGTTACCTCCCAGTCGGGGAACACTTCAGCAGTCAAGGACATTCAGCCTCGGATCTGCGGGTAAGCGTTCTCCAAGGCAACCTTAGAAACACACGACAACGCAAAATCATCGAGCAGAAACTGATAGCCAAGTTCCGAACTCATGAAGACGGTCTCAATCGGGATCTTGGGTTTATGTCACGATACATGACGTGATCCGGACTCGAGTCGTCGTTAGCTTGTTCACAGATGTGATTCCCAGTAAAAAAGTAAAAATTTTCCCAGTAAAAAAGTAAATTTTTTTTTAAAGCTTTTCGTTTTACATACAGACGGCAGCTTTTGACACGTTGGAACCCCTGCGACTACACCTCATTATCTCAGTTGTATCTTGCTATGTCTTTTGATGTGGTACCTTCCTGGCTGACTTAATTAACTTTATCACACCTCGGCAGATAGTCAGGATGATTTAATTTATTGGTCTGCAATTGTAAAGTACACATGCTTTTTTTTCCATCTATATATGCTCTGGCGATTCTGTATCCAATTTACTTCACCTGAGGAAGGAGTGATAGCTCCGAAAGCTTGTGATTTCAAATAAAACTGTTGGACTATAACCTGGTGTTGTGCGACCTCTCAATTTTGGGGAATAGATGGCAGAGGCTCATAGACCGCCTCTCTAGGAAAGATGTCAGCATAGACGTGAACACTATGGTCCAACTGCTGTGCAGCAAGTTGCTCTCCTGCTCCTTGGCAGCAGGGAAGTCAGCAGGCTGCCTCTACCTATACTGAAGCCACAGGGCTAGCACGTCGTAGAGGCATTTGGAAGAGAAAGATGACACACAAGTAGACTCACAAGTGTAGCCACTTGGGTGCTTCATCCAAAGTTTATGTAAAGTTTCCATTAATTGCTATCAAACATAAAAATCCCTATTTTAAACACTTTCCGTCTTGGACAGATTTGTGTGCACTTTATAAGTGGCTTAGTGAGATGCAGTGAATGGTGAGACATAATGTTCATTGCAGGGATGCGTTATTTTGTTGATGTGGGGTGGTGACAAACTAGAGCAGCAATGATAGCCATATGAGTGTTCAGCGTCAAGTGAAGTAAATCTGACATGGTGAGGCGATCCCTGACCTCCTGGGCTGCAATGTGCTCGGGTGCTGAGGCGCACTGTCCTCTGCAGCATCAAGTGATTGCGGAGAAGTTTGTTGGTGTTGTTGTTGGTGTTGCTGGTGCTTCTGGTTTTGGGGCTCATCGTGGTCAGATTCTGAGGGCCGAGGTGAGACGGTATAAACTGCATCCATGCTGATGGATTAGATGGCAGTTGAAGTAGAGATGACAGAATCAATATGCCAATGGAGAGGGAGTTCTTCCAGTGAGGTGACACTGGGTGGAGACTTTGCTGGAAAGACTGCAGCCTGCAGAATCTGTACTGGGACTGCAGTGAGAAACAGCTTCTGCTGAGGAAAGTGATCATCTGTGAGGTGGGACTTTTTACTGTACATTTGATGCTGTCAAGTATTCAGTTGGAGCAATGGCCACTGAACTCTCGCCTCAGTTTGACAGACGTGGTACCCGAGCAGCGTGTTTCCCGTGGCCATTCGGGTAAATTTAAAAGTTAAGTTTAAAATCAAATATAAAGATCTGACAACTAGCTACTAATAATTTAAATTCTGTCGCCCGCCTCTGCCAGTCAGATCGGATCTGCGCTGATAGACGCGCCTGGGGGAAAGGCGCGTGGGAGCGGAATAACAGTGGGTTCCCGACCCGCTCCCAGAAATAACAAATTTCCCACCGACTCGCCTCTGATCGCGCCCGCAACAACCCCAGAAAATTCCGGCCCTGGCCGCGGAGTCCGGAAAGGCGCTTACAAACTGTTGCACACGACTGCTTCGTGCAACTCTCTGCACCCCAGATCCCCAATGGTTCTGGGAAGGACAACCACGGAGACCCTCGCTCCGCCGGACGGCAAGGTGACCCGCCAGTCCGATTCAGATTGGGCAATAAACAAAATTAATAAATAAATCGTTCAGAAACCTGAGTACCCGGGTCCTCAGCCCTGGTGTGAAGCACGCTCGCCACCACTTTCCCATTACTGACTCGCACCTCAAACCCGCCAAGTCTGATTTAATTACTCAATGTTTTCTAACAGTTTTTTTCCAACTCATATTCAGGGCTGTCATTCTGAGGGAAACGTACAAGGACTATTATTTTTGTGTGTCGGACCCAAGAAGCTGTTAATGGCTTTAATAAACTGGCAACAAGATTTTTTTAAAGATAGCAAGAGGTTAAAAACGCCATTAATGATGCCTCAAACACATGGGACAATGAAATCCACTACACCAGCCATCCTGCCACAGGTCTCAAAATCCACGCCCTCCACCGCTGGTGCACTGTGTCTGCAGTATGTAAGGGCTTAAAAGGTGACCAAGCTCAGGCCGCGTGGAGTCAATGGCCAGGTCGCAGAATGTATGGAAAGATGGCTACAAACTTCCCTTAACTGCAACATTCTGATTTCTGTTTTGTAGCCAGCTTTCCATCTGTTCTGCTACCTGGCTCTTCACTCCACACGGCCTGATCTTGGTCATCTTGTAGATTGTACATACTGTTATGGATAGCAAGCTGTTTACAAAACAGAAAACAGAGAGTAGCTACTCAGACTGGCAAAAGGTGGGAAGTGGTGTTCCACAAGGATCGGTGCTCGAACTACTGCTGTTCCCAATTTACATAAACGATTTGGCTCAGGAATCAGTAGCACAATTTCAAACTTTGTCGATGATACTAAATTGGGAGGTATACTTAATATTGAAGAAGACTGTGACAAAATGCAAAAAGATATTAATAATCTTGCAGAATTGGAGTGTCATTGGCAAATGAATTTCAATATAAATAAGTGTGAGTTGGTGCATTTTTTTCGGAAGAATAAGGAGACCACATATTGCTTGGAAAATAAGAGTCTAAATGGAGTAGAGGAGCAAAGAGATCTAGGGGTACAGACACACAACTCACTAAAAGTAGCAACGCAGGTTAATAATGCCATAAAAAGCAAACAAAGCACTGGGGTTCATTTCCAGATGGATAGAATTGAAAAACAGAGCAGTTGTGTTAAACTTGTATAGACCCTTGGTTAGATAACACCAGGAGTATGCTGAACAGCTCTGGTGTCCATGTTATATAAAATAATATAGAGGCACTGGAGAATGTGATAAAAAGATTTGCAAGGGTGATCCTAGAACTAAGAGGATATGCTCACCAGGAAAGTCTGAACAGGCTGGGTCTCTTTTCTCTCGAAAAAAGAGAAGGCTGATGGTTGACCTGATAAAGTTCGTTAAGATTAGGAAAAGGTTATAAAGGGTGGTCGTGGAGAAAATATTTCCACTTGTGGGAGTCCAAAACTAGAGGTCATAAAAATAGATTAGTCACTAATAAATCCAATAGGGAATTCAGGAGAAACCTTTTTACCAAAGAGAGGAAAGAATGTAGAACTCGCTACCACAGGGAGTAGTTGAGGCCAATACTATAGATGCAATTAAGAGGAAGCTAGATAAACACATGGGGGAGAACGGAATAAAAGATTATACTATTATGTAAGGTTTGTAATATGTACAAAACCGTAATGTATATTTAAACTGTCCATGACTATAACAGACCACTACTGGTACAGCTATATTGTGTATAAGTATAACCGATTTATTAAGTACTTTACATCCAGTACAAAGATGTATTGCTGAACAAGATGATAGTCACAATCCGTTCCTTGGAACTCCATGAGCGTGCCCACCGGGTGACTGCGTCGCGGTCTCTTTTCTCAGTCTTGCTGTGTTCTGTTGACTGAAGATTCTCTTCCTCTGGTTTCGCGCTACCTTCAGTGTTCAATAGCTGTTCATTTATACATTTTTCTCCCCTCAAAATACTTGGTAACTTGCAGCTGCGTTGGCTATCTCACCATTCTTGTTGCTAACATTCAATAGTACGGTCTATGGTTCCCTCCCTTTTCCCTGAATGAGCTTTTCCATGTGAACTTTTACACAAACAAACTTCCCACGAATTACAACAGATGTCTTTTGCCTTTCACATAGCCCATGATCTAGCCTGGTCTTTAACTTCAGCGATAAGGGATTTTAGGTATTGAAAACCCTGTATCTTACTTTGAGACATAATTAATGTCTGTTCTTCACTGACTTCTTTTTTTTAACATAACAGACCATTTTACAGAATTACATCAAGTTGGCATAATTTACCATCATGCTTTGCTTCTCAGCCTTGTGTCTTTTACCTAAGGTTATACATATTGTAACAGAGGTTTTATGCTTCTAACATGCATTATTGGCCCAGAAATTGGAGTTCGATGGTTGCCGCGGGGGTAAGGATTCCCCACGATATCGCACTCCGCGCCTACCTTTATGGTTCGGGCCCACACGAACTTCAGTTCGAGGGCCTCTCCCTGGTGCTGGCGTGCAGTGCTTGCGTGTCCCAGAGGCGCAGTTAGTTCGTGCGAGCTCTGGGATCACGTGGGCCAGTTAGAGCCTATGGCAGCACACCATCTTTCATTCATAGTTTTGACAGCAAGGGCTGTCAAAGCTATGAATACAACAAGCCCCCAAAAGAACAGCTAAACCTCAATTAAATTAAAAAAGCCATCACATTAATAAAATAACTATAGTTAAATAAATTAACCACTTTAAACAAAAAATAAAAATTTTGAAAAAATTGAAATTCTTTTTAAAAGTTATAAAAATAAACTTACCTTTCTTTAAACTCTCTAAAAAACATAAACCTGTTGAAAAAATTTAAAATAAAATGTAATTAACTACTTACCTTGTTAAAAGGGGGTCTTACGCCTGCTTTCTTTGTGTGTAAAATCTTCACCACTTACCTGCGCGTTCAAACCTGAAAAAAAAACTAAGTGCACTGCGTGCGCGCAGCCTGTAGTGCGCATGCGGTTCACTGAGGAACCGCCCCCTGTGCCATACACGAAGTGCCGGTTTCCCGCACATGCGCAGTGCATGCAGGAAACCGGCAATTCGGGACCGAATACGCGAGAGTACACAGTGCGTACTCTCGCGTATTAGGTCAAATTTTCGGGCCATTATATATCATAATCATTCTAAGAAAAGCATTACATTTTAAACATCAAATCATACAGATGAGCTCTATTCTACAATATCCCTACCTTGAGGGCGAGACATTTTTGTCGACCCCTCAAATTTAAATACTTTTATATGAGTTTGCTCTCCCTCGTTTGCTTAATTCCAAGAGGTTCTGTGGTGTGATTATGTCTAATTGTGATCTTGTCTCGCACATAATGTGCCTTAAATAGCAGGTGTAGAGCAGTAAGCACAGTAGTACTATAAGTTGGGTTAGGACCAGTATGTGTGAAATTATACTAATCCAAGGGGGAATCTCTATGTCCGTCCCGATATCCCACCAATGTGTCAAATCTTCTATATCTGGAATTTCCTTGGCTACATCTTTATTCCCTTGCTCTAATGTATAGTCGTGGCGTTGGGAAGTGTTAACTTGACTCATTAATTTTCTTAAAGCTTCAGGTATTTCAGGGACGTCATATCCAAATTTAGTGACATAATGCTCTAGGTTCACATTCAAGGTATGTTTTACTTGAACGGCCTGTTGATCAGGTGTGGCCATTGCAAGGAGTGTTTTCCCTCCTGTGACTGTTGTTTTGGTAGGCTTTATGCAATAGGTTAGCAGGTTGATTAAACATTTAAGTAATCCGTGATGATAATAGGTTTCTAGTGTGGTAAAACAATCCCTTCCCTCCCGTACATAGGCTGTTCAGATTCTCACATCTGATGAAAATGTCACTTCCATGGTACAGCTTAGACCCACCTTATTACAATCAAAACCACAGGTATCATTTGAGTGATTGTATAAATTGTATGGGCAAATCAGGACGTTCTCATTTGTACTACATCATTGTAGGTTTGGCTCAATCATGTTAGTTTTTCTAACTGGACCAACCATTGTAGTGCAGTGAGGAATTAACTAACGGTGTTTCTTTTTGCCACTCCTATATTTTCTACTCTAAACTGCGGGTTGGGTCTGGTTCGATTCATTAGACTTTGAATTTTCATTATTCGTCCTAACAGTTTTTGATTCCCTTCCTTGTGGCATTCGTGTTTAACTGGGTAGATCTTCATCAAACTTCTGATGTGACATTGTTCCGCAGCGTCATGATAACCAGATAATCCTGATAAATGCTTATTGTTTACCGAAGTGGGGAGGCGTCCCGCATTGAGGATCTGAAGGATTTTCCCTAGTTTGTTCCACTAACTGGTTCCCATACATAACGCATACATCATTACGAGCCGCTTGGTCAGAGGCAGTTCTGTCTTATTTAATAAGATAATTTATTATTTTTGCGTGATCCTCTATCTCGTGTACAATGTCCAGCACATGCACAGTCATTATTTGATTTACTTCCAGCTCTTTTTTTTCTATACTATTCTTTTTGCTGAGTATATCTTTTAATTTCACCTGTACTGTTCGCAATTTTATCAGCAAGCTTTGCCGAATCCATAGAATTAACTACTGAAGTGACTGTATTATAACCCGTGAGACCATCATTTATCAAACCTCTCTTTTGCCTAGCCTTCCCTTGAATCTTTCATGCTTAGTATTAGTCTCATGTCGAAAGGCATTCTGTGCTTTTACTACACTTATGGACAATGTTGCCTTTTCCCAATATTGGTCAAAAATTTGCTGTATCATTCTTTGAATTAATTGCGTTGTTATGTCGGGACACCATTTTGGTAATATTGGATCTGTTAATTTTAAAATAATCGGGACCACTTCTGGTATGACTTGATGATATACTGCTCCAGAGGTCGGGATAATTACGAGACCATTTCCGGGCCCTGGTTCTAATTGAGGGCATTGTCCCTCTGTTTCCTGAAAATCTGAGCCATTCTCTTTCTCATAGGGAATGAGTGCAACACTATGAAAGTACCCACTATCTGCTGCACACCCTGTGATTGCGTTTCCGAATTTTATTATTTCACTTTTCTTATCATCAGCTTCTTATAACTTCCCCAACTTTTAATCGTTACCAGAAAAGGTTTATTCCCCCTCGTGGTTATCCATGGTTCACCTTCGGGGGTGGTGGACCAACGTTCATCTTCCAGATTGTCAAAGTTGGGCTTTATATTAGAAGCAATGCAATAATACTGGCCTGCGTGTTTCTTCCACCATCGAGGCCAGCATAACTGAATGTATTCTTTGTTTTCTGATGTTATTGGACCTGACCTGATTCTTGTATCTGCTCCCAAATACCATTGCTCTTTTTCAGAAATGTCCTTATATTTGGGCCTTTCATGTTTCTTATCCCACACCAATACATACTCCACACCCTTCTTTTATTTCCCAGTTGTAAACTTTCCTTCGGAGGGCACCACAACCTGTTATATACATTGTCAGTAAACTATCCTTTGTACTCTTTCGGATCCAAACCGAAAGATCCCCATTATATTTTCCAAGTGTGTCACTATAGTTTATTATTGTTTTATGTCCACCAAGAATCTGGGGTTCGGCTCCGTAAATGGGGAATCGGGCGCGTTCACCTTTTCGCTCTGATGTGCAGATGGTAATGTTGGTGTTGACTACTTCCGTCACATCCACCGTCATATTTCCAAGTATAAACAACATATTTCACCTGTAAGTAGACCAAACGTAACAGCTTAATACTTAACAGTTTTCAACTGAATAATATGGAACCATTTCAATTTCGGTTCTCCTTTTAAATCATATGGGACCTTCAGTAAGTATACGGCTGGATTTAATTTGTCAATTATAATGTGGGGGCCCGTTCACTTTACATCAAACGAGAGTTTTGTAGATGCGAAGGTTTGCAACATCATTCGGTCCCCAACCTCGTAATCAAATGGTCTTATTTTTTATTATCAAAATACCGTGTGATTTGTTCACGTGATTTACCCGTGTTCTCTGCTACCAGCCTCTTTACCTCATTCATGTGATCTATCAGTGTCTGTAACCATTTTGCCGACAGAGCTGTAGTTTTAATGATGTGTTATTCCCCAAGGTTATGTCTCCCGGTATCCACATTTGTCTCCCAGTCATAGCCTCATATGGACTTACCCCTGTTGTCCCGTGAGGGGTAGAACGTATTGCCATTAAACATAAAGGCTTCATGTTAGCCCATTGAGTGGCGTGTTCTGTACATACTTTTTGCAGCATTGTTTTTAAGTTTCGATTGCCCCTCTCCACGATCCCTGATGATTGTGGATGATGCGCTATGTATAATTTATGACTTATCTTAAGCATTCCCTGTAAGGTAGTAAATACTTTCCCTGGAAATTGAGACCCTGGTCGCTATTCGCCTGTATCGGTATTCCCCACCTACAGAATACCTCACTCAAAAGGATTCGCGCTGCATTACGTGCTATATCATTCATAGTTGGAAAAGCCTCTATCCACTAAGTGAATTGATCAATCATCACAAGAGCATACTCGTAGTTTCCCAGTGATTTCGTAAAGGGGCCAATAAAATCAATTTGCAAGTGCGCCCATGGTCCTTCGGGAGGAGGTTGTGACCTGTGTAGGGGACGATTAGAACAAGAAGGGGGGTTAGTTTGTAAACATGGTAGACATCGATTAACATACTGTTCTACATGTTGTTCCATTTCTGGCCACCAGCAAGTGTATGTTCACTGTTGTAGTGTAGTAGGGGCTGAGTTATGTGCGGCAGTGGGGTGGTAATGAAAGAGGGCCAGCATTTACTCCTTAAGTTGAGGAGGGACACAAACCACCAAATTCCCCTTTTTATTTTCAGTCATTAACAGAGGAGGGTTTTCAGTTGTGCCGTGCTGTAACACAGTGAAATTTGCCCACGGGGTGGGTTGTGGAAGTGGGCGCCCTTGAACATGCCAGGCTATAACTTGAGCATAGGGGGCATATGAATCTTGGAGTTCTCAGACTCTGCTATTTCAGTTTTTTTGGCTGCAGCTACAACGGGTGTCTGGGTTTTACTCATCACCCACCATGGTACTGATTCGCCGTTCTCTGCGGATTCCTTAGCAAGCCGACCGGCTGCATTTTTCCCTTGGGTGTGGGGCGATGAATCTTTCTGATGGGCTGTTACCTTTCCTGCATGACAGGGGTCGAGTCGCTCCTGGAGCACTTCCCGGAGATTACGGAGGGGACCAGAATGTAAGAAAGATTTACCATCTGATGAGCAGTACTCATTTTTATGATACAGGGGCAAGGCCATAACCGCATTGCAAACGTAGCTATGGTCAGGCGAAATATTAGTTTCTTCTGAAGCTGTATAGTGGGCAGCGAGGATAACGGCTATTAGTTCTGCTTGGTGCGATGAATGGGTGAGAACCTGGAATCCGATCGACCAATCGGGAGCGTCCATATCGATCAGGGCACACCCACGTTTCGGGTGGCCGTCAATGTAATACGATGAACCGTCTAGGTATACATTTCCAGCTCCGGGCTTTTACCGGGTTTGGTTCCATTTCTAGAACAGGCAACGGCCACTGATGTGGGCTTCCCTCGTAGGCGAGCAAAAGGGGCAGAAGGCTTGTTCGTTCGGGAGTTATATCTAAATCTCGCTGCAGCATTTCGAGTGTCCATTTGCTGATTCGTTGTGAAGATACTTTAGTATCACTTGGTTTTAATAGGAGATTAATGGGAGTGTGTGGTGAATGTAAGATTACTTTCTGTAGTCCAGTGATGTCGGTAAAATGGTTGACTGCCCAAAAGGTGGTCAACAGGTGTCGCTCGCATGCTGAGTACGTACTCTCTACAACTTTTAAAATTCGTGAGGCATACGCAACAGGGCTTAGTGTCCAATTCATTGATTGTGTCTGACTCGAAACGGCTGTCAGGCTGGAGTGGGTGGAGCCCACTTCTAGATGAAAAGGCATACATTGGTCCGGGGAGATAAGGGCAGTAGCCGGCATTGTTGCCTGTTTTAAAACAGTTACTGCTTCAGTGTGGCTATCATCCCACAGGGGTCGAACATCTTCTTCCTCGTTATCTCTCAACATTTTTGTACAGGGGTTCAGCCAAGTCTGCAAAATTCGGAAAAAATGTATCTGGTAGCCCACTAGACCCAAAAAGGATCGCAGCGCTGTTTTTGAAAACGATATTGGAAGTCTCTGAATAGTCAAGCAGAGATTTCTACTCCAGAAATATGATGTCATCCATTACCAACTGAGCCTTCCTCTGATTTATTTTTAAACCCACGTTTTGCAACAGATCTGTCAGTTCATTCAAAAGTTCCAAATGTTGCTCCACTGTTTCAGTGGCAAGGAACAGGTCATCAACATACTAAAGGAAAGCCTACAGTTTGGAGAATTCCTTAACTGCCTGTACCATGTACTGATGAAAAATCGATGGCGAGTTAAGGAAACCTTGCGGTAGACACATAAATGTGTAACCCTGTCCCTCAAATCTACAGGCAAATTTGCACTGGTCCTCCTGAGCAACTGGAATACTCCAAAAACTCTTCGCTATGTCTAGGGTAGAGAAAACGGTGGCTTTGGGGGCGACGGATGTCAGTAAGGCAGGGGCTTGGTTGACAGTCGGACTTTGACATAATAACATAAGAACATAAGAACATAAGAAATAGGAGCAGGAGTAGGCCAATTGGCCCCTCGAGCCTGCTCCGCCATTCAATAAGATCATGGCTGATCTGATCCTAACCGCCAATCTACTATCACAGAACCATCTCCTGAACCTAACAGAATTGGACACACGAAATAGGAGCAGGATCAGGCTACACGGCCCCTGGGCCCGCTACGCTACCCACAGGGCCATGACCGATCCGAACCTAGACTCATGACCATATTCCTGCCCGCTCCCCGTAACCCTTAATTCCCTTTACTTCTAGGAAACTGTCTATTTCTGTTTTAAATTTATGTAATGCTGTAGCTTCTACAGCTTTTTGGGGCAGCATATTCCATGGACCTACCACCCTCTGAGTGAAGTAGTTCCTTTTCATCTCAGTTTTGAAAGAGCAGCCCCTTATTCTAAGACTATGCCCCCTAGTTCTAGTTTCACCCATCATCGGGAACATCCTCCCCGCATCCACCCGATCCAACCCCTTCACAATCTTATATGTTTCAATAAGATCGCCTCTCATTCTTCTGAACTCCAATGAGTTGAGTCCCAATCTACACAACCTCTCCTCATATGTCCATCCCCTCATCCCCGGGATTAACCGAGTGAACCTTCTTTGTACTGACTCGAGAGCAAGTATGTCTTTTCTTAAGTATGGACACCAAAACTGTATGCAGTATTCCAGGTGCGGTCTCACCAATACCTTGTATAACTGATGCAATACCTCCCTATTTTTATATTATTTCCCCTTAGCAATGAAAGCCAACATTCCATTGGCCTTCTTAATCACTTGCTGCACCTGCATACTAACCTTTTGAGTTTCGTGCACCAGGACCCCCAGATCCCTTTGTACTTCAGTACTTTCCAGTTTCTTGCCATTTAGATAATAACTTGCTCTACTATTTTTCCTGCAAAGTGCATAACCTCACACTTTCCAGTATTGTATTCCATCTGCCAAATCTCTGCCCACTTACTTAGCCTGTCTATGTCCCCTTGCAGATTTTTTATGTCCTCCTCACTCACTACTTTCGCTCCCATCTTAGTATCATCTGCAAACTTTGATATGTTACACTCGGTCCCCTCCTCCAAATCATTAATATAGATTGTAAAGAGTTGGGAACCCAGCACTGACCCCTGCGGAACACCACTAGTTACTGATTGCCAGTCTGAGAATGAACCATTTATCCCAACTCTCTGCCTTCTGTTAGATAGCCAATCCTCTATCCATGCCAGAATATTACCCCCAATCCCGTGACTTTTTATCTTAAGCAATAAACTTTTGTGTGGCACCTTGTCAAATGACCTTTGGAAGTCTAAATATACCACATCCACTGGTTCCCCTTTATCCACCCAGTGTGTTACTTCCTCAAAGAACTCCAGCAAATTTGTCAAACATGACTTCCCCTTCATAAAACCATGCTGACTTTGTCCTATTAAATTATGATTATCCAAATGTCCCGTTAATGTCTCCTTAATAATGGACTCCAAAATTTTACCTACCACAGATGTTAGGCTAACCGGTCTATAGTTTCCAACCTTCTGTCTACTGCCCTTTTTAAATAAGGGTGTTACATTAGCAGTTTTCCAGTCTGCCGGGATCTTTGCTGAGTCCAGGGAGTTTTGGAAAATTATTACCAATGCATCCACAATCCCTACCGCCACTTCCCTCAAGACCCTAGGATGTAAGCCATCAGGTCCAGGTGATTTTTCCGCCTTGAGTCCCATTATTTTACCGAGTACCACTTCCTTAGTGATTTTGATCGTGTTTAGCTCCTCCCCCCCTATAGCCCCCTGTTTGTCCAGTGTTGGGATATTCTTAGTGTCCTCTACTGTAAAGACTGATACAAAATATTCAGTCAGTGTATTTGCCATCTCCATATTTCCCACCATTAATTTCCCGGTCTCATCCTCTAAGGGACCAACATTTACTTTAGCCACCCTTTTTCTTTTTATATAACTATAAAAACTCTTACTATCTGTTTTTATATTTTTTGCTAATTTACTTTCATAATCTATCTTCCCTTTCTTAATCAATCTTTTTGTTATTTTTTGCTGTCTTTTAAAGTTTTCCCAATCCTCTATCCTCCCACTAGATTTTGTTACCTTATAAGCCCTTGTTTTTAGTCGAATATTATCCTTAATTTCTTTACTTAGCCATGGATGACTGTCTTTTCTTTTACACCCTTTTCTTCTCAGTGGAATATATATTTTTTGGAAGTTGTAAAATAACTCCTTAAATGTACACCACTGATCATGTATCGTCTTACCCTTTAATCTATTTTCCCAATCCACTCTACTCAATTCTGCTCGCATAACTTCATAGTCTCCTTTATTCAAGCTTAGCACGCTTGTTTGAGATCCTACCTTCTCACCCTCTAATTGAATATGGAATTCAACCATGTTATGGTCACTCATTCCAAGGGGATCCTTTACTAAGACATTTTTAATTAATCCTGTCTCGTTACACAGGACCAGATCTAAGGTTGCTTGCCCCCTGGTCGGTTCAGTTACATACTGCGCAAGAAACCCATCCCTAATACACTCAATGAACTCATCTTCAAGGAAGCCCTGCCCAATTTGATTTGTCCAATTAATATGATAGTTAAAATCCCCCATAATTAAAGATGTTCCCTTATTACAAGCCTCAACTATTTCCTGAATGATACTCCGTCCAACAGAGTTGCAACTGTTCGGAGGCCTATAGACTACGCCCACTAATGTTTTTTTTCCCCTTATTATTCCTTATCTCCACCCAAACTGTTTCATTATCCTGATCTTTTGACCCAATATCATTTTTCTGTATTACAGTGATTCCTTCCTTTATTAACATAGCCACCCAACCTCCCCTTCCTTCCTGCCTGTCCTTCCTGATCGTTAAATAACCTGGTATGTTTAATTCCCAGGCATTGTCACCCTGCAGCCATGTTTCTGTAATGGCCACAAGATCATACCCATATGTAGTTATTTGTGCCATTAACTCATCTATTTTGTTACGAATGCTACGTGCATTCAGTTGAGAACTTTCAACTATGTTTTGTGACACTTAGTTCCTGCTTTTGCCCTTTTTATTACTTTACCTTTTACTCCATACCTTCTGCCCCTTCCTGACACACTCTGGTTTTTAATTTCCCCACTGCTACCTAAGTCTATGACCTTCTCTGTTGTCATTTTTATTATTTGCTTTCTAGGAACCTCCCCCCCACTAGTTAGTTTGAAGCCCTCTCTACAGCCCTAGTTATATGATCCGCCAGGACTCTAGTCCCAGCACTGGCCAAGTGAAGCCCGTCCCAACGGAACAGCTCCCTCCTGCCCCAGTACTGGTGCCAGTGTCCCAGGAAGCAAAACCCATTTCTCCCACACCAGTCTTTGAGCCACTCATTTAACTCTCTAATTTTATTTGTCCTAGCCAAATTCGCTCGTGGCTCAGGTAATAATCCAGAGATTAATACCCTTGAGGTTCTGTTTTTTAATTTGACCCCTAGCTGCTCATACTCCTTTAACAGAACCTGCTTCCTTTTCCTATCTACGTCGTTTGTACCAACATGGACCACGACAACTGGATCCACCCCCTCCCACTGCAAGTTTCTTTCCAGCCCAGAGGAGATGTCCTTAACCCTGGCACCGGGCAGGCAACACAGCCTACGGGACTCTTGCTCTCGGCTGCAGAGAACTCTATCTATCCCACTAATAATACTATCCCCTACCACTACAACATTTCTATTTACTCCCCCCTCTTGAATGGCCCCCTGTTCCACGGTGCTGTGGCCAGGTTGCTCATCCTCCCTGCAGTCCCTGCTCCTGTCCCCACAGGGAGTGAGAACCTCGAACCTGTTGGACAAGAGCAAGGGCTGCGGCTCCTCCAACACTCCCTCCTGGATCCCCGTACCTGCCTCACTCGTAGTCACACCGTCCTGTCCCTGACCATGGGCTACATCTGAATTAATTAACTTCATAGGTGTGACCACCTCCTGAAACACAAAGTCCAGGTACTTCTCCCCCACCCTGATGTGTCGCAGTGTCTGAAGCTCAGACTCCAGCTCTTCAATACGGAGCTGGAGTTCCTGTAGCAGCAGACACTTGTCACAGATGTAATCACCGTGAGCCTCAATGGGGTCCACCGGCTCCCACATCTCGCAACAGTAACACATCACCTGCTCCATTCTATGTAATTAATTTAAAAAAAATTATTGTTAGTTATGGACACTCTGCCCGATTATAGATGCTAGTATCCCCTCTAATTAATTGGATTTCAATGAAATCAAACCCTCTAAATTACACCAGTTAAATGGTTTACCAAAAGTCACTCTGCACCAGAAAGGCCTTATTAACTATAACCCACAGAGATTAAGTTTAAAAAGAGAGAAATACTCACCAACCAATTACTTACCTGCTTTCTGGTGACGTCACACCTCGATTATTTTTACCTCTCTCCCTCCTTCCGAGTTCGGAGACTAGTCCCGCCTTACCTGGTCTCTGGAGCCTTTTAAACCATTTGCCGCCGCCTCGCCTCACACAGGTCCGCCGCTGCACCAGGAACCTGACAAAGATGGAAAAAGGAAGGCACACCTCCCTCCCCGAACTCCCTCACTCACCAAACTCGCAGCTCAGCACTCTATTCCAAATCTGCACTCCGTGACAAACTGCACTCTAGTCTCTCTTATTTATACTGCTGAGATTTAAATAAGTGAGCTCTCTGGCAGTGGGGAGTCTTTGTTTAATGCTCGATAGTCAATAGTGAGTCTCAGGACTCATCTGGCTTCGAGCAGGCCATACAGGAGAGCAGTAGTAAATGACTCTTTTCGAACACCCACTGTTCTTCCAATGAGGCAATGACTGTTCGCAAATATGGAGCACTACCTCTTGGAATCGGGCATTGTTTACATGCACGCTCGGGAGGGCCAGTAAGTTGCACTTCTTCTTTCATTCTCCCACAATCATGTTTAGATTTATCAAAAGCTGCTGCGTGTTTAATAAATAAAGAGTTAACAGCCGGCAACAAGTGAACTGGTAACGCCACCTGATCAGGTTTTTAATGGCAAAGACCGAGTGGGCATCTGATATTTGTATTACATCATCTGATTCGGACCCAATCCACAAGCAGTTCAGATTGTAATCTATGATTGCCGTCACTGCACGAAGAATATCATTAAATAAAACTCACATTTCATTGGACATGCACATGTATACGGGCTCGTTGATTTGTACCGGGAGTGCGTTCAAGATTATACTCATGTCACTTCCCGGATAGGTTGATGCCTCATTGCCGGTGACTCCTGTTATAGCAAGGCAAACATTGCCTACCACTAGGTGGCGCTGGGGTGTGGGGTGTGTAAAATCGTAACGGAAGACCCGGTGTCTATCAACAGAGTTTGCTGTCGGCCCCCAGGCAGCAAAGCTGAGACAACCGGTCGGCCATGGCCATCTCCTCTGAACTCCACTTCAAACCAGGACGGTGGTGCGGGACCTCGTCACTGGGCATCTCCTGTCACGTGTGGAGGTGGCGGTGGGAGTGGGCTGGTAGCAGATGCAACGGGGCTACCTGATGCCTGGGTTTTTGCCATAGTTAGTACAACACTAGACAGATTCTCCAGACTCGAGATCAGCGCGTCCATTCTAGTTTCCATGGGGTTGGGCGATGAGCGTACCGTATAAGGGGGGGGGGTGGTGGCGGGGGATTTGGGCGTTGCTGGTTATTATTCTTCACCGCCCCAGGAACTGACTGTCGGGCGCTTCGACATTCTTTAGCGTAGTGTCCCATCTTCCCGCAATTATAACATCTCAATGATTATTTAAAAGGTGGCGCGGATGGAGAGACTCAGGCTCCTTCCACCACATGGACTGGCGTCCCTGTCCGGGCTTTTTGAGTGTGAGTCTGAGCTGAGCTCCAGGCGGAGTTCTCATCTCATATATTGGCCCAGAAATTAAAGACGGAGCCTTCCTGCGGGGGTAAGGCTTCCCCGCGTAATCTCACTGCGCGCCTGCCTTTTCCTTCCGAGCTCGCACGAACTTGAGTTTCTAGACAGCAGCTGTGCAGTGTGTGCGTATCCCACAGACGCAGTTAATTCGTGCGAGCTGTGGGATCACGTGATTCAGTTAGAGCCAATGGCAGCACACCATCTTTCATTCATAGTTTTCATTTCAAGGGCTGTGAAAGCTATGAATACTATACCCCCCCCAAAAGAACAGCTAAACCTCAATTAAATAAAAAAAAAACCATCACATTAATAAAATAAGTATAGTTAAATAAATTAACCACTTTAAACAAAAAATTAAATTTTTGAAAATATTTAAAATCTTTTTAAAAGTTATAAAAATAAACTTACCTTTCTTTAAAGTCTCTAAAAAAGATATACCTGTTGAAAAAAATTCAAAATAATACTTAATTAATTACTTACCTTGTTAAAAGAGGGTCTTACGCCTACTTTCTTTATGTGCAAAATCTTCCATGCTTACCTGCGCGTTCAAAGCACTAAGTGTACTGCGTGCGTGCAGCCTGTAGCGCGCACGCGGTTTACTTAGGAACCGCCCCCTTTTGAAATCACCAAGTGCCGATTTTCAGCGCATGCGCAGTGCATGCAGAAAACTGGCAACTGAAGACAGAATACGCGAGAGTACACAGTGCATTCTCTCGCGTAGTGAGACTAATTTTTGGGCCAATGTCTGTCCAGCGCCGGTTATGGCTGACGGTATGTCCTAAAGCTGTCCATAAAGAGGGCTGCATGTTTCCCAGATATAGCTTTTTAAAGGCAGTCTCATTTTTTCCATTCAAAATATTGGCATTGGAGTTACCCACCATCATTACATAAATAGTATAAAGTCGATTCCCGAACAAAGTGGGATTCTGATGGGGTCCAAGTTGGTCTGATGTATCTTCTTACCCAGAGCTACCGTATCTAAGCCTAAGGCCGTTTGTATGGTTTTAATTAAATTAAGTAAATGTTTCGTCACATTAAAAGTACCAAAAGGGAGCTCATTTCGTCTGTCCGGAGCGAGAGCGGACAAAAGGAGATTTTTCATGTCATTGTCAGTGTAGTGTACTGTAGCCAAATTTGCTGATGATACAATGATAGTTGGGTTAGTAAGTTGTGAGGAGAGTCAGCAAAGGGATATAGATAGGTTAAGTGAGTGGGCAAGAATTTGGTAGATGGAGTGTAATGTGGGAAAATGTGAGTTTATCCACTTTGGAAGGAAAAATAAAAAAGCAAAGTATTATTTTGATGGAGTGAGACTACAAAATGCTGCAGTACAAAGGGATCTGGTGGTATTAGTACATGAAACACAAATAGTTAGCATGCAGGTACAGCAAGTAATTAGGAAGGCTAATCGAATATTGGCCTTTATTGCAAGGGGTAAGAAGTATCAAAGTAGGGAAGTTTTGATGCCACTTTACAGGGCGCTGTTGAGACCGCACCTGGAGTACTGCATACAGTTTTGCTCTCCGTATGTAAGGAAGGATATACTTGCATTGGAAGCAGTGCAGAGAAGGTTCACTAGGTTGATTCCTGGGATGAAGGGGTTGACGTATGACGAAAGGTTGAGCAGGTTGGGCCTACACGCGTTGGAGTTTAGAAGAATGAGAGGTGATCTTATTGAAACATATAAGATTCTGAGGGGAATGGACAGGGTGGATGCTGAGAGGATGTTTCCCCTAGCGGGCGTTTCTAGAACAAGGGGGCATAGTTTCAGAATAAGTGGTCGCCCATTTAAGAGGGAGATGAGGAGGAATTTCTTCTCTCAGAGGATCGTGGATCTTTGGAATTCTCTTCCCCGGAGAGCTGTGGAGGCGGAGTCATTGAATATATTCAAGGCGGAGATTTACAGATATTTGAACTACAAGGGAGTCAAGGAGAATGGGGAGAGAGTGGGAAAGTGGTGTCGAGGTCAAGATTGGATTAGACATGATCTTATTAAATAGCGGATCAGGCTCGAGGGGCCGATTGGCCTACTCCTGCTCCTGTTTCTTATGTTCGTATGTCTTCAAAATTAGAATGGTAATTTCGAAAATTTCGTATACGCTGTCTTAACTCTATGGGGCATGTTGGTGGGTTAATCGGTCCTAATTGCAGGACACATGCCTGTAATTCTGAATAGTCCAGGGGCTGAGATCCTTCATAGATACTTGCCCACAAACCCGGCGGAGCTGCGCCTGGGGCACCTCCTACTGGTGGTGCAGTTGGTGGTGTGTTAGGGGTTACTTGCGTTCTAGTTAGGACACTAACTGGTTTCTCAATATATGCGGAACCGTCCAACTGGGGGTTTTCCATGTCACAGCTAAAATAGGCTACAGGGGCTGCCGTAGGGGGAAGTGGTAAGGGAGGATATAATCCTCCCTCAAACGGTTCGCAGCCTGGGTTATAATACACAAGGGGAACTCCCATAGTCACTGCTGCTACTACATCATGTTGTTTTCCCAGCTTTTTTTCGAACTATTGTATAGTAGCATGACAGTGCCTGTGATCCGCCTCCCTGTGGGACCGTTGGAGAGCCTCTCTCAAGGCTCCCCATGAATCATTTAGCTGTCTAGTGAGGCGATTCTTATAAAGCGTTAGGGTGTCTGTCTGATACCTAGCTTCCTCAAGACTACCCATTGCAAAGCCTGCCTGTGCCGCGTTTACACTCTGCTGCTGCATGATTGCAGCAGATGAGGCAGCCTGACACTGCATAAGCTCGATCAGATCGTTATGTTCTAACAGTCTACCCTTCTGCTTGAAGATAACATCATCATCTCGCTCCGCACAATACGAAGCTGCATAAGCAATCAAATTCATTGCTTTATCTGGCTTCCATTTCTTAGCCTTAACCGGCCTTTTAATATATGCGACCGCATCCTCAAAAGGTACTCTCGCGTACTTCGTTAGACACTCTGGCCCAGATATTCCTATGCTTCGGGTGGGTACGCGCTGTGTATCCACCCGTAGGGATATCGGAAATGCCGCTTTAAGGCATGCACAGCGCATGCTTTGAAAACCGGCATTTCCGATCTTTCAAGTTCCGCTTTTTGGAGACACTCCGCCCGCAGAAAACCCTTACAATTCTTACGCTTGGTAAAAGCTGGCGTAAGGCCTGCTTTAAACCAGGAAAAGCGTTGAAAAAATGTAAAAAAACAAAACTGATTTATCATTTACAGATACTTTAAAAAAGTTAAGTTTATTTTTAGCTCAGTAAAAAAGAAGAATTTTCAAAAAATTAAATTTTTGTTTAAAATATTAAATTTATTGTAATTTCAAGTCATTTTAAAAAAGTGAGTTTTGAAAAAAATATTTAAGATTTGACTGTTTTTGGGGTGATCTCCATTCATATATTTGACAGGTCTTCCTGTCAAGTGTATAAAGGGAGATTCCTTTCTTTGATTGGCTCCCCATGGCACACGTGATCCCATGGATGCTGCGAAATGCCTGCGCCTCTGCGATATGTCGGCCCTGCGCACTTGGAGTTTGGAGAGGACCAGGATAGGAAGTGTGTACGTCCCGGGAGCCCTCAGAAAAGGCGGTAGATTCTTCCAGATCGCAGGCTTCCACACACGAGAGGCCAGCGATCGGAAATTACGGGCCTCTATCACTAGTGTCTGTATCTGTGTGTCATCACACTGCTTCCTTATCCACAAAAATACCTTGTTTTAGTTAATAGTTAATGTCCCTTCGTTTTCGCCATTTGTAAGATTTGCTGTATTTGCAACATCCGAAATATATCTTTAAATTGTCGGTGAATATAACAGACCACTCCTTGTACAGGTATATTGTGTATAAGTACAACAGATTTATTAAGCACTTTACATCCAGTACAAAGAAGAAATAATTAACAAGATGATAGACACAATCCATTCCTTGGAAACCCAATAGCGTGCCCACTGGGTGACTGCGGCGCGGTCTCTTTTCTTCATTCAAGCTGTGTTGTGTTGACTGAAGTTTCTCTTCCTCTGGTTTCGCCCTGCCTTCAGTGTTCAATAGCTGTTCCTTTATACCCTTTTCCCTTCAAAATTCACAGCTGCTTGGGCTATCTCACCATTCTGACCTTCAATAGTACGGTGTATGATTTCCTCCCTTTTTCTACTGTGAGCTTTGAGTATGAGAACATTTACATAGCCAGACTTCCCACAAATTACGGCAGATGTCATTTGACTTTCCCATAGCCCATTATGTAGCTTTACTGAACTTCAGCAATAAGAGATGTTAGGTGATGAAAACCCCTATTCTACTCTAAAACATAATTCATATTTGTTCTTCACTTTTTCTAGTTTTTAATATAGCAGAAAAACTAAACTACCTCAGCACTATTCTTGCAATTATCATAACGTTGGCTTAATTTTACAACCAAGCTTTGCTTCTCAGCCTTGTGTTTTTGTAACTAAGGTTATACATATTGTAACAAAGGTTTCATGATTCTAACATCCATTATTATATATATAATTCTAAAAACAGCATTACATTTACAACTTAAAAATAATACAGAAAAGCTCTATTCTACACAGACAGCAACTGCACAGACCCAGACAGCTCCTACACAGATACAGGCAGCTCATACACAGACACAGACAGCTGTTACAGAGACACAGACAGCTCCATCATAGACACAGCTGCTCCTTCAGAGACCCATTTGCTCCTACCCAGAACGGACAGCTCCTACGCAGACCCAGACAGCTTGCTCACATCCCCAGCTGCTACTACATAGACCCAGACAGCTCCCTCACAAACTCACACTGCTCAACCACAAACCCAGACAGGACGCTCCCGGACCCAGACAGTTCCTACATAGAACCACCTGCTCCAACATAGACCCTGACAGATCCCTCACAGGCACAGACAGCACTCTCACAGACCCAGCTGCACCATCACAGACGCAGACAAATCCTACCCGGACCCCGACTGCTCCTACGCAGACCAGGTTGCTCCCAAACAGACTCAGACAGCTCCTACACAAACCCAGACAGTAGACCTCACAGACCGAGACAGCTCCCTCACAGATCCATAGAGCTCCCTCACAGAACCAGACAGCTTCCTCACATCCCCAGCTGCGCCTACACAGACCCAGACAGCTCCCTCACGAACTCAGGCAGCTCACTCACAGGCCCAGACAGCTAACTCACGGTCCCAAATATCTCTACATAGACCCAACTGCTCCAAAGTAGACTCAGACAGCTCCCTCACAGACCCAACTGCACCTTCACAGACGCAGACAGCCCCTTACTAGATCGGGACAGCTCTTACGCAGAGAAAGGCAGCTCTCACACAGACACATACAGCTCCTACACAGACCCAGACAGTATTCCTCACAAACCGAGACGGATTCCTCAGATACCCAGAGAGATCACTCACAGACCCAGACAGCTCCTTCACAGACCAAGCTGCTCCCACAGATATCCAGATAGCGCCCTCTCAGACATAAACAGCTCCAACAGAGAAACAGTTGCTCCGTCACAGACAGAAACATCTCCTACACTGATGCAGACAGCTCCCTCATAGACCCAGCAAGCTCCTACACAGACCCAGAGAGCTCTTACACAGACCCAGACAATATTCCTCAAAGACCGAGACAGATCCCTCACAGACACAGACAGCTCGCTCACAGACCCAGCTGCATCTTCACAGACGCAGGCAGCTCCTTACCAGACCCGGGCAGCTCCAACATAGACACAGACAGCCCCATCACAGACACGGACAGCTGCCTCACATTCCAGGCTTCTCCGAAGCAGACCAAGACAAATCCCTCACAGACTCAGACAACTGCCTCACACACCCAGACAGCTCCCTCACAGACCCAGCTTCTCCTTCACAGACGCAGACATCTCCTATAAGGATGCAGACAGTGTCACTCACTGACCGAGTCAGGCAGCTCACAGACCCAGCCAGATTTCTCACAGACCCAAACAGCTCCTACACAGACGAGACAGCTCCGACACAGACGCAGAATGGTCCCTCACAGACACCACCGCTTGCTCACAGACACAGACAGCTGATTCACAGACACAGACAGCTCGCAAACACACCTAGAGAGCACCCTCACATACCCAGACAGCTCCCTCACAGACCCCGCTGCTCCTACACTGACCCAGACATCTCCCTCACAGAGCTATACAGCTCCCTCACAGACCCAACAGCTCGCTCCCAAACCCAGGCAGAACCGTCACAGACCCAGATAGCTCCTACACAGAACTAGACAGCTCCAACACAGACATGGAGTTCCCACACAGACCCAGAAAGCTCCTACTCAGAGCCAGCTGCTCATACACAGACCGAGACAGCTCCTATACAGTCCCAGACAGATCCTGCACAGACACAGACAGCTCATACATAAACGCAGACAGCTCCTACAGGGACCCCGATAGCTCATTCCTAGAGCCATCTGTCCTACAGAGAACCAGACAGTCCGGAGCACAGACACAGATAGCTCCCTCACAGACCCAGACAGCTCCCTCACAGACCCAGACAGCTCCTACACTGAACCACACAGCTCCTAAACAGACCCTGACGGCTCATACAGAGACCCAGCTGCTCGCTCGCAGACCCAGACATGTCCTATACAGTCCCAGACAGATCCTGCACAGATACAGACAGCTCATACATAAACCTAGACAGCTCCTACAGAGACCCTGTCGCTCATTCATAGACCCAGCTGTCCAACACAGAACCAGACAGGTCCGCAGCACAGATCCAGACAGCCCCCTCACAGACACAGACAGCTCCCTCACATCCCGAGCTCGTCCTACGCAGATCCACGGGACTCCATCAAAAAACCCAGAGAGCTTACGCACAGATACAAAAGGCTCCGTCACAGACACAGACAGCACCCTCCCAGACACAGACAGCTCCTGCACTGACACACACAGCTCCTACACAGACCAAGACAGTATACACTCAGACAGAGACAGATCTCTCACAGACCAAGGTAGGTCCCTCACACATCTAGACAGCTACTCCAGAGACCCCACTCGTCCTACACAGACACAGACAGCGCCCTCATAGACCCAGACAGGTACTACACAGACCCAGACAACTCATACACAGACCCAGAATGCTCCTACATAGATTCAGACTAATCCCTCACAGACCCAAACAGCTCCCTCACAGACCCAGCTGCTCCTTCACAGCCATATACAGCTCCTATACAGACCCAGACAGCTCCAACAAAGACACAGACAGTATCCCTCACAGACCGAGACCGATCCCTCACTGACCCAGACAGATCAATCACAGACCGCGACAGCTCCTTCACAGACCAAGCTGCTCCCACACTGATCCAGACAGCACCGTCACATACACAGACAGCTCCCTCACAGACCCAGATATCTACTTCACTGGCCCACACAGTTCCTACACAGACCCAGACAGCTCATTCACCGACACAGCTGCTCACCAAAAGACCCAGACTGCTCCTACGCAGACCCAGGAAGCTCAATCGCATCCTCAGCTGCTCCTGCGCAGACCCAGACAACTCCCTCTCATACTCAGACAGCTCATTCACAGACCCAGACAGTTCATTCACGGTGCCAGACTTCTCCTACATAGACCCAACTGCTCCAATATAGAGCGAGACAGATCTCTCATAGACACAGACAGCTCCCTCTCAGTCTCAGCTGCACCTTTACAGACGCAGACAGCTCGTAACCAGACACTGACAGCTCTTACACAGAGCCAGGCAGCTCCCACACAGACCGAGACAGCTCCTACACAGACACAGATATCTCCTACAATGACCCAGACAGTACATCTTGAGGAACTTCAGCTCAGAGTTTTTGAGCTGGAGTCTAAGGTGCAGATATTGCGGTGATCAGGGATGGGGAGAGTTACATGTACACTTTCATCCTGGATGCAATCATACACCTTATTTAAGGTAGTGGAACAGGTCAGGCTATTGGTTAGGGACAGGAGGGTGTGACTGCAACTCAGGCAGGTAAGAGGCACCCCATGTACAGTGCTGGCAGAGCCTCAGACTTTGCAATTGTCCAACATGTATGAGGTTCTTGCTGTCTGTGTGAATGATGGAAAAGCCTAAAGGATAGATGAGCAAGCTGAACTTGGCACCATGATGCAGGAGGCCATTCAAGTGGGAGAGTGAAAGGAAATTTAGTTGTGGTAGTGGACAGTATAGATTGGGTGATGGATACAGTTATCTGCAGACACGAACGAGTGTTCCGAAGGTTGTGTTGCCTGCCCGGTGCCAGGGTTAAAGACATCCCCTCGCGGCTGGAGGAGAACTTGGTGTGGGAGGGGGAGGATCCAGTTGTCGTGGTCCACGTAGGAACTAACGACAACGGTAGAAATAGAAATGAGTTTCTGCTGAGGGAGTGTGAGGAGCTCGTGTCCGCATTAAAAAGCAAAACCAAAAAGGTAATAATCTCTGGATCCTTATCTGACCCACGCTAAAAATGGCATAGCTACAAACAGATTAGAGCTTTAAATGCATGGCTGAAAGAGTGGTGTGGGAGGAAATGGTTTCAATTCATGGGGCACTGACACCAGACCTGCGGAAAGATGGAGCTGTTCCATTGGGCTGGACTCCAATTTAAACCCGGCTTGTACTATTGTCCTGGCGAACCGAATAACTAGGGCAGTAGACAGGGATTTACACTAATGAAGTAGGTGTGTGGGAGGATTCAGGAAAGAGTAAATTTAAAAGCAGTGAGAGAACTGTCAAGGCTCTAGAGCAGTGCAGAGTTTTGGTTAAAAATAAGCACAGTGGGTCAGGAAAGGACAGAGAGAGTAACAAAGGTAATAAGGCATCAGTGACTAATGTAAATTCAGGGAGAAATAGAAATAAGTCAAATTTCAAGGCGCAATATCTGAATCCGCCAAGCATTCACAACAAAATTGATGAATTAATAGCACAGATAGAAATTGGTAGATTTTATATAATAGCCATTATGGAGACATGGTTTCAAGGTTACCATGTTTGGGAACTAAGTATTCCAGGATACTTAAATTTTGGAAGAGATAGGCAAAATGGAAAAGGAGATGGGGTAGCCATGATAAAAAAGGATCGGATAAAGAGAGTAGAGAGAAAGGATCTTAGCTCCAAAAATCGAGACGTGGAATCAGTTTGGTGTAGCTGAGAAACAGTAAGGGGCAGAAATCATTGGTGGGAGTTGATTATAGGCCCCACCAACAGTAATGTAGGGCAGAGTATATACCAGGAAATTAGAGGCACACGCAACAAGGGTACTACAGTAATTATGGTTAATCTACATATAGATTGGGTAAACCAAATTTGCAGTAATAGTGTTAAGGCCGAATTGATGGAATGTATGCAAGATAGTTTTCTAGATCTGAATGTTGAGGAAGCAAATAGGGATCAGGTTATTTTAGACCTAGTATTGAGAAATGAGAAAGGATTAATTAATAAACTTTTAGGAAAGGAGCCCTTCGGGAAGAGTGACCATAATATGATAGCATTTTATACTAAGTTTGAAAGTGATTTAGTTAAATCCGAAACTAGTGTCTTAAATCTAAACAAAGCAAACTACGTACATGAGGGGCGAGTTGGCTAAGGTAGGTTGGGAAACTAAATTAAAAGTTATGAAGGTAGACAAGCAATTGCTAGCATGTTAAAAAAATACATACTTTGCAACAAATATGCATTGCTTTAAGGCAAAAAAAAACCCTAGGAAATGTGCTCCCACCGTGACGAACAAGAGAAGTTAAAATAGTATTATATCGAAGGAAGAGGCTGATAATGTTTTCAAAAAGAGCAGTACGCCTGATGATTAGGAGGATATTAGAATTAAGCAAAGCAGGACCAAGAAATTGATTAAGAAAGAGAAAATAGTATATGAAAGTAAACTAGCGAGAGAAATAAAACAGACGGTAAATGCTTCTATAGTTATGTAAAAAGGAAAAAGATAAGATCAAGTAAATGTGAGTCCCTTACAGGCTGAGACGGGCGAAATTAAAATGGGGAATAAGGAAATGCCTGAGAAATTAAACAAACACTCTGTCTGTCTTCATGGAAGAATACGCAAAAACCCTTCCCTAGATAATGGAGCCATGATGTGGAGATGCTGGTGTTGGACAGGGGTGGACAAATGTGAGAAGTCGCACAACACCAGGTTATAGTCCAACAGCTTTATTTGAAATCACAAGCTTTCGGAGCGCTGCTCCTTCGTCAGTTGCTCCTTCATCTGATGAAGGAGCAGCGATCCGAAAGCTTGTGATTTCAAATAAATCTGTTGGACTCTAACATGGTATTGTGCGACTTCTCACATAGATAATGGAGAACCAAGGGTCAAGCGAGAATGAGGAACAGAAAGAAATTAGAATTAGTAAAAAAATAATACTGTAGAAATTAATGGGACTGAAAGCCGATAAATCCCCTGAACCGTATGGCTTACATCCTAGGGTTTTGTAACAGGTGAATATAGAGATAGTGAATGCATTGGATGTCATCATCCAAAACACCATTCATTCTAGAATGTTTCCCGCGGATTGGAAGGAAGCAAATGTAACCGCACTATTTAAGAAAGGAGGAGGAGATAAAAATGCGAAATACAGACCAGTTAGCCTGACATCGGCAGAAGGGAAATGTTAGAATCTGTCATTAAGTACATGTTAACAGGGCACTTAGAAATCAATAATAGGATTGGGCATAGCCCACACGGATTTATGAAAGGCAAATCATGTTTGACGATACTGTTCGAGTTGTTTGAGTTTGTAACTAGCAGAATAGATCAGGGGGGACCAGTGGATGTGTTTTATTTGGATTTTCAGAAGGCATTCGATAAGATGCCACACAAAAGGTTATTAAAACAATTTGGGCTCATGGTATTGGGGGTAATACACTTGCATTGATTGAGGATTGGTTCACGGATGGAAAAGAGAGAGGGGGAATAAACGGGTCATTTTCGGGTTGCAGGCAGTAACTAGTGGAGTACCCAAGGATTTGTGCTTGGGCCTCAGCTATTCACAATCTACATCAATTATTTGGATGCGGGGACCAAATGTAATATAACCAAGTTTGCTGATGATACATAGCTAGGTGGGAATGTTGTGAGGAGGATGCAAAGAGGCTTCAAGGGAATATAGACAGGCGAAGGGAGTGGGCAAGAACATGGCGAGTAAAATATAATGAGGAGAAATGTGAAGTTATCCACTTTGGTAGGAAAAATAGGAAAGCAGAATATTTTTAAATGGTGAGAGATTGGGAAATGTTGGTGTTCAGAGGGATGTGGCTGTCCTTGTACACGAATCACTGAAAGTTAACATGCAGGTACAGCAAGCAATTAAGAACGCAAATGCTATGTTCGCCTTTATTACAAGAGGATTTGAATATAAGAGTAAAGTAATATTACTGCAATTATATAGTGCCCTGGTGAGACCACACCTGGAGTATTGTGTACAGTTTTGGTCTCCTTACCGAAGGTAGGATATACATCCCATAGAGCGAGTGCAACGAAGGGTCACCAGACTGGTTCCTGAGGCGGGGCGATTGTCATATGAGGAGAGATTGAGTAGACTCGGCCTATGTTCTCTGGAGTTTAGAAGAATGACAGGTGATCTCATTGTAACATACACAATTCTTGCAGGGCTTCGCAGGTTAGATGCAGGAAGGATGTTTCCCCCTGGCTGGGGAGTCTAGAACCAATGGTCACAATCTCACATTCAGGGATCAGCCGTTTACGATTGACATGAGGAGACATTTATTCACTCAGAGGGTGGTGAATCCTTGGAATTTTCTACCCCAGAGGGCAGTGTAGGCTCAGTGGTTGTGTATATTCAAGACAGAGATCGATAGAATATTGGATATTAAGGGAATCAAGGGATATGGGAATAGAACAGGAAAGTGGAGTTGAGGTAAAAGATCAGCAAAGACCTTGTTGAATGGCGGATCAGGCTCGAGGTGCCGAATTGCCTACTTCTGCTCCTATTTCGTATGTTCTTATGTTCTTATGTAGTGTTCTATCAAGAACTCATGGACTTAAATATTCTCCAGCTCTCATTTCCATTATGCATCTTATGGATATTCTTGTTATGTATCATTTCCTACTTGCTTTTAGTAATCCCATTTTCATTATTAGCTCAAAGGAATTCAACCCTGAATTTAAGAAACCCCAAATCTAAGTCCCTTCTTACATGTAATCCCTCTGATAGGTACCCCTACATTTAACTCCGTATTGTCTCATTAAAAAGTCAGTTTCGCTATGGAATATGTGTCAGTGCTTTAAAAAGGTGTCTCACCTCCCTCAACCTCACTAAGCATTTCATGTTGTCATATAACTGAGTATGTCTGAGACCCGTTCTTCTGTGCATCTTCATCATGCATTTTTGCATGCTACTTGCCACGTTTGCACACACAACATTATCCCAATATCATACAACACATGACATCAAATACAAGTCACTCATGGGCTCTTAAGTTACCTTATCAAAAATCGGAACATTTCTCATCTCCGCTGGCATGGTTCCAATGCCAAGGCAGTGGTCAGGCTATCAAATACATAGGCAAAGACACAATCTACTCCAAGAGAAACCTTTCAATTAATTATTCACAGTTACCCTTTCCTGACTTTCAAAGGAATGTACCTCGACAACAAATTGATATCTTTTCAGGTATCTTGTTACTCAGGGATGCACTCGCACATCTTTTCCTGATCCCTGTTTGAGTTCCTGAAATTCACCCATAATCAACAAGGAAAATGAGATTAGAAAAATTCGATTGATTACCATTTCATCTCATTCATGATCCCTGGAGAAGTTTACCATCCAATACAATTTGATCATGAACATCTAACTTCTTATTGGACATTCTATTCCTCAAAATATTCGAGAGAGAAATTAATTCTACAAGATGAGGGATGTTAGTTATCTTTAACAAAACAGTCTCCCCCAAAAATCTTCGCTCTTACCAAACTGTTTGAACGAAAACCACTTCGACTGGACTTTTTCAAAATGAAATGTGATTGTCCCCTTAAGTTTCACCAAGACGAATAAACAATCACGTCAAAGCATTCAAAATGATCAGAATTTTTTTAAAGCAATTGTTGATGTGATTGACACATGTCTGGATATACAAGCTTTCACACAATAATAAAATTCTAGTTTTCATAATAGAATAGGTTAATTAACTTCAATTACTACAATTTTATTCAGATCATTATCTTAAACTAACCAGTACCACTTCAAAAAGAGGGAGGAGCCACAGCCACAGTAACATTCACACATGCTTTGTAAAAAGTCACTAATATTCACACTCACTAAAAACCTCTGCAGAAAAGAAAAATTTGCCAGTCTCACAGACTGCGCAGAAAGAATAGCGCCTGAAATGATAATACGGAGTTTCACACCCACAAGGTAAAATTAAAGAATGGAGTTTAAGAGATTAAAAAGGACTAAAAGAGGTTTAAAATAATGTTTGAGGTTAAAAAATGTTTACAGTGATTACAAAGTGTGTCAGAGGTTAAATTGGTGTCAGAGCTTAAAAGGGAGTTAAAGGTTAAAAACGCCTCTAAATAGGTGTTTTAAATGGATTTCGAAAGTCGTTTAATGATCAGAGAACATCACAGCACAGAAGGGCAGCATTTGGGCCGTCGTGCCTGGTCCGGCTCTTTGGAAGATATTTAATTCCACACCCAAGCTTTCCCCCCTTAATCTCGAAAATTACTCTTAATTCATCTCCAATTGCCTGTGCAATTTACTATGGAATCTGATATAATCACCCTTTCAATAGTGCGTTCCGGATCTTAACAAACCTCTGCGGGGAAAAATATTATCCTCATTCCTCCTCTACATCTTCCAGCAATCTTTTTAAATCGGTGACCTCCGGTTCCCCACCCACTTGCCAGAGGAAACCGTTTCTCCCTCCTTGCAAATAACTGGGACCTGCACCGCTTCAGGATCTTATTTTTTTTCCCGATGGTGGTGTAATATTCTGGGATGGTGGCAGAAACAGAGGGTTTACACGGTTCTAATAGATGAGGGAATCACCGGGGAAAAGTGGTTGGTTTTGTAACAAACCCCAGGTCCCGGTTCAGTAGAATAATAGTTGAGATCTTCGTTGCTCAATCCGGCCTTCTTTAAACATTTTGGAACTATTTGGATTAATTCCAGTTACTATGGGGATGATACACATAGAGCGATTATTTTGACTCTACTACCTCCCTCACTACTGCTGGAAGTAAATGCTTGAGGCGAGGACTGGAGTTTTGATAAATGGTTGGCGAGTATAGAAAGCTTGTATCAGCGAGCTGCAGTTATCCCAGTCATGGAAGTGAGACAGGGGTTACAGCGATTGAAGGCAGAAGAGCCTGAGTGGATAAATCCCAGGAGCGGTTGCATGAGGAGAATAGGACCAGTCGGTGCCTGGGTCCCGAACCGTCAGTTGAAAGAGGACAGGGATAGTCTGGCTTAAGAATTAGAGAAGTTAAAAGAAGAGTTGAAGAATCAGGAAAAAGAAGCAAGAATCACAGACGGTAATCTAGTTGGTGAGGTTGGGAGTAGATTCCACAAGTGAGGCGGAAAGGCAATACGGAGGCCGCGCCTCAACCACACAAGTCGTTCGTTTAGGACCCTTACTTCAGGATAGGGGTGGCCGTCCCCTTATCATGGCATATGCGGAAGGGCAGCGGGAAATATCTTCGATTGACACAGGGTCCACTGGCCAACTGAAGTCTGACGTGGTCCTGGTTGAAAGGGCTCCCCTCCCCAGAGACAGTAACACATCACCCCAGAACCTCGAGGAGCAGTTAATGAGCAACTGATGCAGAAACAGTTAGAAAGGAAAGCAATGGGAGAAGCTTGCTCAGAAGCACTTACAGTTTCTGTGGGAATGGGCAGCCGTGGAAGCTAAAATGTGGGAGTTGTAAGCATGAACTAAAGGGATGTGGAATGGGACTTGGTATGTTCAAAATGTTGAGAGAGGCTGTTACAGCTGTTCTGAAGGGTAAATTGAGAGAGGGTTGAGAATCTCGACTGAATTTTCAGCATTGCCATCACCCTTAATCTTTTCAGCCCTGGGAATGCAATTCCTGGATTGTCGCGGGAGCAGTGTATTCTAGCTGGATGAGAAATGAAATTCCTGGACTCAGATAGGAGCAGTGTACTTCCGGCATTCCTGGCAATGAAATTCTCAGACGGAGGCGGGAGCAGTGTAATCCAGGCATCCCTGGAATGAAAGTCTCAGATGTGGGGAGGAGCAGTGTAAACGAGGGATCGCTGGCATGAAATTCACAGACGGGGGGAGGAGCAGTTT
>JASTWF010000771.1:108400-154542 GCA_030390025.1 Squalus acanthias | reverse complement strand
AACGAAGTGGGACTCTGATGGGGTCCAAGTTGGTCTGATGTATCTTCTTACCCAGATCTACCGTATCTAAGCCTAAGGCCGTTTGTATGGTTTTAATTAAATTAAGTAAATGTTTCGACACATTAAAAGTACCAAAAGGGAGCTTATTTCGTATGTCCGGAGCGAGAGCGGACAAAAGGAGATTTTTCATGTCATTGTCAGTGTAGTGTACTGTAGCCAAATTTGCTGATGATACAATGATAGTTGGGTTAGCAAGTTGTGAGGAGAGTCAGCAAAGGGATATAGATAGGTTAAGTGAGTGGGCAAGAATTTGGCAGATGGAGTGTAATGTGGGAAAATGTGAGTTTATCCACTTTGGAAGGAAAAATAAAAAAGCAAATTATTATTTTGATGGAGTGAGACTACAAAATGCTGCAGTACAAAGGGATCTGGTGGTATTAGTACATGAAACACAAATAGTTAGCATGCAGGTACAGCAAGTAATTAGGAAGGCTAATCGAATGTTGGCCTTTATTGCAAGGGGTATGGAGTATCAAAGTTGGGAAGTTTTAATGCCTCTTTACAGGGCACTGTTGAGACCGCACCTGGAGTACTGCATACAGTTTTGCTCTCCGTATGTAAGGAAGGATATACTTGCATTGGAAGCAGTGCAGAGAAGGTTCACTAGGTTGATTCCTGGGATGAAGGGGTTGACGTATGACGAAAGGTTGAGCAGGTTGGGCCTACACTCGTTGGAGTTTAGAAGAATGAGAGGTGATCTTATTGAAACATATAAGATTCTGAGGGGGATGGACAGGGTTGATGCTGAGAGGATGTTTCCCCTAGCGGGCGTTTCTAGAACAAGGGGGCATAGTTTCAGAATAAGTGGTCGCCCATTTAAGAGGGAGATGAGGAGGAATTTCTTCTCTCAGAGGATCGTGGATCTTTGGAATTCTCTTCCCCGGAGAGCTGTGGAGGCGGAGTCATTGAATATATTCAAGGCGGAGATTTACAGATATTTGAACTACAAGGGAGTCAAGGAGAATGGGGAGAGAGTGGGAAAGTGTTGTCGAGGTCAAGATTGGCATAGACATGATCTTATTTAATAGCGGATCAGGCTCGAGGGACCGATTGGCCTACTCCGGCTCCTGTTTCTTATGTCCGTATGTCTTCAAAATTAGAATGGTAATTTCGAAAATTTCTTAACTCTATGGGGCATGTTGGTGGGTTAATCGGTCCTAATTGCAGGACACATGCCTGTAATTCTGAATAGTCCAGGGGCTGAGATCCTTCATAGATACTTGCCCACAAACCCGGCGGAGCTGCGCCTGGGGCACCTCCTACTGGTGGTGCAGTTGGTGGTGTATTAGGGTTACTTGCGTTCTAGTTAGGACACTAACTGGTTTCTCAATATATGCGGAACCGTCCAACTGGGGGTTTTCCATGTCACAGCTAAAATAGGCTACAGGGGCTGCCGTAGGGGGAAGTGGTAAGGGAGGATATAATCCTCCCTCAAACGGTTCGCACCCTGGGTTATAATACACAAGGGGAACTCCCATAGTCACTGCTGCTACTACATCATGTTGTTTTCCCAGCTTTTTTTCTAACTGTTGTATAGTAGCATGACAGTGCCTGTGATCCGCCTCCCTGTGGGGCCGTTGGAGAGCCTCTCTCAAGGCTCCCCATGAATCCTTTAGCTGTCTAGTGAGGCGATTCTTATCAAGCGTTAGGGTGTCTATCTGACACCTAGCTTCCTCAAGACTACCCATTGCAAAGCCTGCCTGTGCCGCGTTTACACTCTGCTGCTGCATGATTGCAGCAGATGAGGCAGCCTGACACTGCATAAGCTCGATCAGATCGTTATGTTCTAACAGTCTACCCTTCTGCTTGAAGATAACATCATCATCTCGCTCCGCACAATACGAAGCTGCATAAGCAATCAAATTCATTGCTTTATCTGGCTTCCATTTCTTAGCCTTAACCGGCCTTTTAATATATGCGACCGCATCCTCAAAAGGTACTCTCGCGTACTTCGTTAGACACTCTGGCCCAGATATTCCGATCCCTACGGGTGGGTACGCGCTGTGTATCAACCGGTAGGGATATCGGAAATGCCGCTTTAAGGCATGCACAGCGCATGCTTTGAAAACCGGCATTTCCGATCTTTCAAGTTCCGCTTTTTGGAGACACTCCGCCGCAGAAAACCCTTACAATTCTTACGCTTGGTAAAAGCTGGCGTAAGGCCTGCTTTAAACCAGGAAAAGAGTTGAAAAAATGTAAAAAAAATAACTGATTTATCATTTACAGATACTTTAAAAAAGTTAAGTTTATTTTTAGCTCAGTAAAAAATAATAATTATTTTCAAAAAATTTAATTTTTGTTTAAAATATTAAATTTATTGTAATTTCAAGTCATTTTAAAAAAGTGATTTTTAAAAAAATATTTAAGATTTGACTGTTTTTGGGGTGATCTCCATTCACATATTTGACAGGTCTTCCTGTCAAGTGTATAAAGGGAGATTCCTTTCTTTGATTGGCTCCCCATGGCCCACGTGATCCCATGGACGCTGCGAAATGCCTGCGCCTCTGCGATATGTCGGCCCTGCGCACTTGGAGTTTGGAGAGGCCCAGGATCGGAAGTGTGTGCGTCCCGGGAGCCCTCAGGAAAGGCGGTAGATTCTTCCAGATCGCAGGCTTCCACACACGAGAGGCCAGCGATCGGAAATTACGGGCCTCTATCACTAGTGTCTGTATCTGTGTGTCATCACACTGCTTCCTTATCCACAAAAATACCTTGCTTTAGTTAATAGTCTATGTCCCTTCGTTGTCGCCATTTGTAAGATTTGCTATATTTGCAACATCCGAAATATATCTTTAAATTGTCGGTGAATATAACAGACCACTCCTTGTACAGGTATATTGTGTATAAGTACAACAGATTTATTAAGCACTTTACATCCAGTACAAAGAAGAAATAATTAACAAGATGATAGTCACAATCCATTCCTTGGAAACCCAGTAGCGTGCCCACTGGGTGACTGCGGCGCGGTCTCTTTGCTTCATTCATGCTGTGTTGTGTTGACTGAAGTTTCTCTTCCTCTGGTTTCGCCCTGCCTTCAGTGTTCAATAGCTGTTCCTTTATACCCTTTTCCCTTCAAAATTCACAGCTGCTTGGGCTATCTCACCATTCTGACCTTCAATAGTACGGTGTATGATTTCCTCCCTTTTTCTACTGTGAGCTTTGAGTATGAGAACATTTACATAGCCAGACTGCCCACAAATTACGGCAGATGTCATTTGACTTTCCCATAGCCCATTATGTAGCTTTACTGAAACTTCAGCAATAAGAGATGTTAGGTGATGAAAACCCCTATTCTACTCTAAAACATAATTCATATTTGTTCTTCACTTTTTCTAGTTTTTAATATAGCAGAAAAACTAAACTACCTCAGCACTATTCTTGCAATTATCATAACGTTGGCTTAATTTTACAACCAAGCTTTGCTTCTCAGCCTTGTGTTTTTTAACTAAGGTTATACATATTGTAACAAAGGTTTCATGATTCTAACATCCATTATTATATATCATAGTAATTCTAAAAACAGCATTACATTTACAACTTAAAAATCATACAGATAAGCTCTATTCTACACAGACAGCAACTGCACAGAGCCAGACAGCTCCTACACAGATACAGGCAGCTCATACACAGACACAGACAGCTGTTACAGAGACACAGACAGCTCCATCATAGACACAGCTGCTCCTTCAGAGACCCATTTGCTCCTACCCAGAACGGACAGCCCCTACGCAGACCCAGGCAGCTCCCACATAGACCCAGTCTGCACCTACACAGACCCAGACAGTATTGCTCACAGACCGAGACAGATCCCTCACAGACACAGACAGCTCCCTCACAGACCCAGACAGCTTGCTCACATCCCCAGCTGCTACTACACAGACCCAGACAGCTCCCTCACAAACTCACACTGCTCAATCACAGACCCAGACAGGATGCTCCCGGACCCAGACAGTTCCTACATAGAACCACCTGCTCCAACATAGACCCAGACAGAGCCCTCACAGGCACAGACAGCACTCTCACAGACCCAGCTGCACCATCACAGACCCATACAAGTCCTACCCGGACCCCGACTGCCCCTACGCAGACCAGGTTGCTCCCAAACAGACTCAGACAGCTCCTACACAAACCCAGACAGTATACCTCACAGACCGAGACAGCTCCCTCACAGATCCAGAGAGCTCCCTCACAGACCCAGACAGCTTCCTCACATCCCCAGCTGCTCCTACACAGACCCAGACAGCTCCCTCACAAACTCAGGCAGCTCACTCACAGACCCAGACAGCTAACTCACGGACCCAGATATCTCTACATAGACCCAACTGCTCCAAAGTAGACACAGACAGCTCCCTCACAGACCCAACTGCACCTTCACAGACGCAGACAGCCCCTTACTAGATCGGGACAGCTCTTACGCAGACCAAGGCAGCTCTCACACAGACACATACAGCTCCTACACAGACCCAGACAGTATACCTCACAAACCGAGACGGATTCCTCTGATACCCAGAGAGATCACTCAGAGACCCAGACAGCTCCTTCACAGACCAAGCTGCTCCCACAGATATCCAGATAGCGCCCTCTCAGACATAACCAGCTCCAACAGAGAAACAGTTGCTCCGTCACAGACAGAGACATCTCCTACACTGATGCAGACAGCTCCCTCATAGAACCAGCAAGCTCCTACACAGACCCAGAGAGCTCTTACACAGACCCAGACAATATTCCTCAAAGACCGAGACAGATCCCTCACAGACACAGACAGCTCACTCACAGACCCAGACAGCACGCTCACATCCCAGCAGCTCCGACATAGAACCACCTGCTCCAACATGGACACAGACAGACCCCTCACAGACACAGAAAGCTCTCTCACAGACCCAGCTGCTCCTTCACAGAAGCAGAGACCACATGCCAAGACCCCGACTGCTCCTGCACAGACCCAGACAGCTCCCTCATAGACCCAGAGCAGCTCCCTCACAGACTAATCCTCACAGACTGATACAGCTCCCTCACAGATCCAGACAGCACCCTCAAATACCCAACAGCTCCCTCACATCCCAGCTGCTCATCACAAACCTAGACAGCTCTCGCATGGACCCAGACAGCTCTACATAGAACCATTTACTCCAAATTAGACGCAGACAGATCCCTCACAGACACAGACAGCTCGCTCACAGACCCAGCTGCATCTTCACAGACGCAGGCAGCTCCTTACCAGACCCGGGCAGCTCCAACATAGACACAGACAGCCCCATCACAGACACGGACAGCTGCCTCACATTCCAGGCTTCTCCGAAGCAGACCTAGACAAATCCCTCACAGACACAGACAACTGCCTCACAGACCCAGACAGCTCCGTCACAGACCCAGCTTCTCCTTCACAGACGCAGACATCTCCTATAAGGACGCAGACAGTGTCACTCACTGACCGAGTCAGGCAGCTCACAGACCCAGCCAGATTTCTCACAGACCCAAACAGCTCCTACACAGACGAGACAGCTCCGACACAGACGCAGAATGGTCCCTCACAGACACCACCGCTTGCTCACAGACACAGACAGCTGATTCACAGACACAGACAGCTCGCAAACACACCTAGAGAGCACCCTCACATACCCAGACAGCTCCCTCACAGGCCTCGCTGCTCCTACACTGACCCACACATCTCCCTCACAGAGCTATACAGCTCCCTCACAGACCCAACAGCTGCCTCCCAAACCCAGGCAGCACCGTCACAGACCCAGATAGCTCCTACACAGAACTAGAGAGCTCCAACACAGACATGGAGTTCCCACACAGACCCAGACAGCTCCCTCACAGAACTAGACAGCTCCTCCACAGACCCCGCTCTTCGTACACAGAGCCGGAGAGCTCCCACACAGACATAGACAGCTCACTCACAGACGCAGACAGCTCCATCATGGACACAGACCACTCCTACACTGACACACACACAGCTCCTACACAGTCCCAGACAGCTCCTACGCAGAACCAAGCAGGTCCCTCATAGACCCAAACAGCTCGCCCACGGGCCCTGACAGCTCTTACATAGAGCCACCCGCTCCAACATAGTTCCAAACAGATTCCTCACAGACACAGACAGCTCCCTCACATACCCAGCTGCACCTTAACAGACGCCGAAAGATCATAACCAGACCTGGACAGCTCTTACGCAGACCCAGTCAGCTCCTACACAGACACAGACAGTACACCTCACAGGCCGAGACAGATCCCTCACAGACACAGGAAGATCCCTCACAGACCCAGGTAGTTCCTTCACAGACCAAGCTGCACCCACACATATCGAGACAGCGCCCTCTCAGACCAAAGCAGCAACTATAGAGACCCAGTTGCACTGTCACAGACACAGACAGCTCCTACATAGACAGAGACAGCTCCTTCATAGGCCCAGACATGTCCTCCAAAAACCCAGACAGCACCATCACAGATGCAGACAGCACATTCACTGACCCACACAGCCCCTACAAAGACACAGACGTCTCAGACACAGACCCAGCTACTCGCTCACAGACCCAGACTGCTCCTATACAGTCCCAGACAGATCCTGCACAGACAGAGATAGCTCTTACATAAATCCAGACAGCTCCTACAGAGACCCCGACAGCTCCTGACAGACACGGCTGTCCAACAGAGACACAGACAGGTCCGGAACACAGACAGAGACAGCTAGCTCACAGACTCAGACAGCTCCTACTCAGAGCCAGCTGCTCATACACAGACCCAGACAGCTCCCTCACAGACCCAGACAGCTCCCTCACAGACACAGACAGCTCATACACTGACCACCCAGCCCCTACACAGACCCGGACGGCTCATTCAGAGAGCCAGCTGCTCGTTCGCAGACACAGACAGCTCCTAAACAGTCCCAGACAGATCCTGCACAGACACAGACAGCTCATACATAAACGCAGACAGCTCCTACAGGGACCCCGACAGCTCATTCATAGAGCCATCTGTCCTACAGAGAACCAGACAGTCCGGAGCACAGACACAGACAGCTCCCTCACAGACCCAGAATGCTCCCTCACAGTAACAGCCGCTCGCTCACAGAGACAGACAGCTCCCTCACAGAGCTAGACAGTTCCGAAAACTAAGCACACAGCTCCTACACAGACACAGACAGCTCATACGCAGACCAGACATCTCCTACATAGACACAGACAGCTCCTTCAAGGACCCACAAGCTCCCACACAGACCCAGACAGTATTCCCTCAGACCGAGACGGATATTCCACACAGACAGACTGCTCCTTCACAGACACAGTCTGCAACCGCACATCTCCAGATGATTCTGCACAGATCCAGACAGCACCCTCACAAACCCAGACAGCTCCATCACAGACCCAGACAGCTCCCTCACATCTCAGGCTGCTACTACGCAGTCCCAGAGAGCTCCATCACAAACTCAGACAGCTGAAGCACAGATACAGACAGCTCGCTTACGGAACCAGACAACTCATACATAGACCCAGCTGCTCCTACATAGACCGAGAAAATCACTCACAGACTCAGCCAGATTCCTCACAGACCCGGCTGTGCCTTCACAGACGCAGACAGCTCCTACTCTGACACAGACAGCTCCTACAAAGACTCAGACATTATTCCTCACAGACCGAAACAGATGTCACACAGACCTAAACAGTTCCTTCACAGACCAAGCTGCTTCGACACATACCCAGAGAGCGCCCTCTCAGACCAAAACAGCTCGTCCAGTGAACCAATTGCTCCGTCACAGACACAGGCCGCTCCGACACAAACCCAGAAAACTCCCTCATAGGCCCAGACATCTCCTACACTGACGCACCCAGTTCCTACACAGACGCCGACGGCTCATACACAGACCCAGCTGCTCCCTCACAGACACAAACAGCTCCTTCATAGACCTAGCTGCTCCTACACAGAGCCAGACAGCTCTCTCACAGATCCAGACGCTCCCCCACGGACCCAGACAGTTCTGGAACACAGACACCGGCAGCTCCATAACAGACGCAGACAGCTCCCTCACATACCAAGCTGCTCCTATACAGACCCAGAGTGCTCCCTCACAAACTCAGACAGCTTAATAACAGATACAGACAAATCGGTCACGGACCCAGACAGCTCCAACATAGACACAGCTGCTCCTACATAGATTCAGACTAATCCCTCACAGACCCAAACAGCTCCCTCACAGACCCAGCTGCTCCTTCACAGCCATATACAGCTCCTATACAGACCCAGACAGCTCCAACAAAGACACAGACAGTATCCCTGACAGACCGAGATAGATCCCTCACAGACCCAGACAGATCAATCACAGACCGCGACAGCTCCTTCACAGACCAAGCTGCTCCCACACTGATCCAGACAGCACCGTCACACACACAGACAGCTCCCTCACTGACCCAGATATCTACTTCACTGGCCCACACAGTTCCTACACAGACCCAGACAACTCATTCACCGACACAGCTGCTCACCAAAAAGACCCAGACTGCTCCTACGCAGACCCAGGAATCAATCGCATCCCCAGCTGCTCCTGCAGAGACCCAGACAACTCCCCGTCATACACAGACAGGTCATTCACAGGCCCAGACAGTTCATTCACGGTGCCAGACTGGTTCTACATAGACCCAATTGCTCCAATATTGAGCGAGACAGATCTCTCATAGACACAGACAGCTCCCTCTCAGTCTCAGCTGCACCTTTACAGACGCAGACAGCTCGTAACCAGACACTGACAGCTCTTACACAGAGCCAGGCAGCTCCCACACAGACCGAGGCAGCTCCTACACAGACACAGATAGCTCCTACAATGACCCAGACAGTACATCTTGAGGAACTTCAGCTCAGAGTTTTTGAGCTGGAGTCTAAGGTGCAGATATTGCGGTGATCAGGGATGGGGAGAGTTACATGTACACTTTCATCCTGGATGCAATCATACACCTTATTTAAGGTAGTGGAACAGGTCAGGCTATTGGTTAGGGACAGGAGGGTGTGACTGCAACTCAGGCAGGTAAGAGGCACCCCATGTACAGTGCTGGCAGAGCCTCAGACTTTGCAATTGTCCAACATGTATGAGGTTCTTGCTGTCTGTGTGAATGATGGAAAAGCCTAAAGGATAGATGAGCAAGCTGAACTTGGCACCATGATGCAGGAGGCCATTCAAGTGGGAGAGTGAAAGGAAATTTAGTTGTGGTAGTGGACAGTATAGATTGGGTGATGGATACAGTTATCCGCAGACACGAACGAGTGTTCCGAAGGTTGTGTTGCCTGCCCGGTGCCAGGGTTAAAGAAATCCCCTCGCGGCTGGAGGAGAACTTGGTGTGGGAGGGGGAGGATCCAGTTGTCGTGGTCCACGTAGGAACTAACGACATAGGTAGAAATAGGAATGCGTTTCTGCTGAGGGAGTGTGAGGAGCTCGTGTCCGCATTAAAAAGCAAATCCAAAAGGGTAATAATCTCTGGATCCTTATCTGACCCACGCTAAAAATGTCACAGGTACAAATACATTAGAGCTTTAAATGCATGGCTGAAAGAGTGGTGTGGGAGGAAATGGTTTCAATTCATGGGGCACTGACACCAGACCTGCGGAAAGATGGAGCTGTTCCATTGGGCTGGACTCCAATTTAAACCCGGCTTGTTCTATTGTCCTGGAGAACCGAATAACGAGGGCAGTAGACAGGGCTTTACAATAATGAAGTAGGTGTGTGGGAGGATTCAGGAAAGAGTAAATTTAAAAGCAGTGAGAGAACTGTCAAGGCTCTAGAGCAGTGCAGAGTTTTGGTTAAAAATAAGCACAGTGGGTCAGGAAAGGACAGAGAGAGTAACAAAGGTCATAAGGCATCAGTGACTAATGTAAATTCAGGGAGAAATAGAAATAAGTCAAATTTCAAGGCGCAATATCTGAATCCGCCAAGCATTCACAACAAAATTGATGAATTAATAGCACAGATAGAAATTGGTAGATTTTATATAATAGCCATTATGGAGACATGGTTTCAAGGTTACCATGTTTGGGAACTAAGTATTCCAGGATACTTAAATTTTGGAAGAGATAGGAAAATGGAAAAGGAGATGGGGTAGCCATGATGAAAAAGGATCGGATAAACAGAGTAGAGGTTAGGATATTAGCTCCAAAAATCGAGACGTGGAATCAGTTTGGTGTAGCTGAGAAACAGTAAGGGGCAGAAATCATTGGTGGGAGTTGATTATAGGCCCCCCCAACAGTAATGTAGGGCAGAGTATATACCAGGAAATTAGAGGCACACGCAACAAGGGTACTACAGTAATTATGGTTAATCTACATATAGATTGGGTAAACCAAATTTGCAGTAATAGTGTTAAGGCCGAATTGATGGAATGTATGCAAGATAGTTTTCTAGATCTGAATGTTGAGGAAGCAAATAGGGATCAGGTTATTTTAGACCTAGTATTGTGAAATGAGAAAGGATTAATTAATAAACTTGTAGGAAAGGGGCCCTTCGGGAAGAGTGACCATAATATGATAGCATTTTATACTAAGTTTGAAAGTGATTTAGTTAAATCCGAAACTAGTGTCTTAAATCTAAACAAAGCAAACTACGTACATGAGGGGCGAGTTGGCTGAGGTAGATTGGGAAACTAAATTAAAAGTTATGAAGGTAGACAAGCAATTGCTAGCATTTTAAAAAAATACATAATTTGCAACAAATATACATTCCTTTAAGGCAAAAAAAACCCTAGGAAATGTGCTCCCACCGTGACGAACAAGAGAAGTTAAAAATAGTATTATATCGAAGGAAGAGGCTGATAATGTTGTCAAAAAGAGCAGTACGCCTGATGATTAGGAGGATATTAGAATTAAGCAAAGCAGGACCAAGAAATTGATTAAGAAAGAGAAAATAGTATATGAAAGTAAACTAGCGAGAGAAATAAAACAGACGGTAAATGCTTCTATAGTTATGTAAAAAGGAAAAAGATAAGATCAAGTAAATGTGGGTCGCTTACAGGCTGAGACAGGTGAAATTAAAATGGGGAATAAGGAAATGGCAGAGAAATTAAACGAACACTCTGTCTGTCTTCATGGAAGAATACGCAAAAACCCTTCCCTAGATAATCGAGCCATGATGTGGAGATGCTGGTGTTGGACTGGGGTGGACAAATGTGAGAAGTCGCACAACACCAGGTTATAGTCCAACAGCTTTATTTGAAATCACAAGCTTTCGGAGCGCTGTTCCTCGTCAGATGCTCCTTCACCTGAGGAAGGAGCAGCGCTCCGAAAGTTTGTGATTTCAAATAAAGCTGTTGGACTATAACCTGGTGTTGTGCGACTTCTCACATAGACAATGGAGAACCAAGGGTCTAGCGAGAATGAGGAACAGAACGAAATTAGAATTAGTAAAAAAATAATACTGTAGAAATTAATGGGACTGAAAGCCGATAAATCCCCTGAACAGTATGGCTTTCATCCTAGAGTTTTGTAACAGGTGAATATAGAGATAGTGAATGCATTGGATGTCATCATCCAAAACACCATTTATTCTAGAATGTTTCTCGCGGATTGGAAGGAAGCAAATGTAACCGCACTATTTAAGAAAGAGGAGGAGATAAAAATGCGAAATACAGACCAGTTAGCCTGACATCCGCAGAAGGGAAATGTTAGAATCTGTCATTAAGTACATGTTAACAGGGCACTTAGAAATGAATAATAGGATTGGGCATAGCCCACACGGATTTATGAAAGGGAAATCATGTTTGACGATACTGTTCGAGTTGTTTGAGTTTGTAACTAGCAGAATAGATCAGGGGGGATCAGTGGATGTGTTTTATTTGGATTTTCAGAAGGCATTCGATAAGATGCCACACAAAAGGTTATTAAAACAATTTGGGCTCATGGTATTGGGGGTAATGCACTTGCATGGATTGAGAATTGGTTCACGGATGGAAAAGAGAGAGGGGGAATAAACGAGTCATTTTCGGGTTGCAGGCTGGAACTAGTGGAGTACCCCAAGGATTTGTGCTTGGGCATCAGCTATTGACAATCTACATCAATGATTTGGATGCGGGGACCAAATGTAATATAACCAAGTTTGCTGATGATACATAGCTAGGTGGGAATGTACGGTCTGAGGAGGATGCAAAGAGCCTTCAAGGGAATATAGACAGGCGAAGGGAGTGGGCAAGAACATGGCAAGTAAAATATAATGAGGAGAAATGTGAAGTTATGCAATTTGGTAGGAAAAATAGAAAAGCAGAATATTTTTAAATTGAGAGAGATTTGGAAATGTTGGTGTTCAGAGGGATGTGGCTGTCCTTGCACACGAATCACTGAAAGTTAACATGCAGGTACAGCAAGCAATTAAGAACGTAAATGCTATGTTCGCCTTTATTACAAGAAGATTTGAATATAAGAGTAAAGTAATATTACTGCAATTATATAGTGCCCTGGTGAGACCACACCTGGAGTATTGTGTACAGTTATGGTCTCCTTACCGAAGGTAGGATATACATCCCATAGAGCGAGTGCAACGAAGGGTCACCAGACTGGTTCCTGAGGCGGGGCGATTGTCATATGAGGAGAGATTGAGTAGACTCGGCCTATGTTCTCTGGAGTTTAGAAGAATGACAGGTGATCTCATTGTAACATACACAATTCTTGCAGGGCTTCGCAGGTTAGAAGCAGGAAGGATGTTTCCCCCTGGCCGGGGAGTCTAGAACCAGTGCTCAGAATCTCAGAATAAGGGATCGGCCGTTTACGACTGAGATGAGGAGAAATTTATTCACTCAGAGGGTGGTGAATCCTTGGAATTTTCTACCCCAGAGGGCAGTGTAGGGTCAGTGGTTGTGTATATTCAAGACAGAGATCGATAGAATATTGGATATTAAGGGAATCAAGGGATATGGGAATAGAACAGGAAAGTGGAGTTGAGGTAAAAGATCAGCAAAGACCTTGTTGAATGGCGGATCAGGCTCGAGGTGCCGAATTGCCTACTTCTGCTCCTATTTCGTATGTTCTTATGTTCTTATGTAGTGTTCTATCAAGAACTCATGGACTTAAATATTCTCCAGCTCTCATTTCCATTATGCATCTTATGGATATTCTTGTTATGTATCATTTCCTACTTGCTTTTAGTAATCCCATTTTCATTATTAGCTCAAAGGAATTCAACCCTGAATTTAAGAAACCCCAAATCTAAGTCCCTTCTTACATGTAATCCCTCTGATAGGTACCCCTACATTTAACTCCGTATTGTCTCATTAAAAAGTCAGTTTCGCTATGGAATATGTGTCAGTGCTTTAAAAAGGTGTCTCACCTCCCTCAACCTCACTAAGCATTTCATGTTGTCATATAACTGAGTATGTCTGAGACCCGTTCTTCTGTGCATCTTCATCATGCATTTTTGCATGCTACTTGCCACGTTTGCACACACAACATTATCCCAATATCATACAACACATGACATCAAATACAAGTCACTCATGGGCTCTTAAGTTACCTTATCAAAAATCGGAACATTTCTCATCTCCGCTGGCATGGTTCCAATGCCAAGGCAGTGGTCAGGCTATCAAATACATAGGCAAAGACACAATCTACTCCAAGATAAACCTTTCAATTAATTATTCACAGTTACCCTTTCCTGACTTTTAAAGGAATGTACCTCGACAACAGATTGATATCTTTTCAGGTATCTTGTTACTCAGGGATGCACTCGCACATCTTTTCCTGATCCCTGTTTGAGTTCCTGAAATTCACCCATAATCAACAAGGAAAATGAGATTAGAAAAATTCGATTGATTACCATTTCATCTCATTCATGATCCCTGGAGAAGTTTACCATCCAATACAATTTGATCATGAACATCTAACTTCTTATTGGACATTCTATTCCTCAAAATATTCGAGAGAGAAATTAATTCTACAAGATGAGGGATGTTAGTTATCTTTAACAAAACAGTCTCCCCCAAAAATCTTCACTCTTACCAAACTGTTTGAACGAAAAACACTTCGACTGGACTTTTTCAAAATGAAATGTGATTGTCCCCTTAAGTTTCACGAAAACGAATAAACAATCACGTCAAAGCATTCAAAATGATCAGAATTTTTTTTAAAGCAATTGTTGATGTGATTGACACATGTCTGGATATACAAGCTTTCACACAATAATAAAATTCTAGTTTTCATAATAGAACAGGTTAATTAACTTCAATTAGTACAATTTTATTCAGATCATTATCTTAAACTAACCAGTACCACTTCAAAAAGAGGGAGGATCCACAGCCACAGTAACATTCAAACATGCTTTGTAAAAAGTCATTAATATTCACACTCACTAAAAACCTCTGCAGAAAATAAAAATTTGCCAGTCTCACAGACTGCGCAGAAAGAATAGCGCCTGAAATGATAATAAGGAGTTTCACACCTACAAGGTAAAATTAAAGAATGGAGTTTAAGAGATTAAAAAGGACTAAAAGAGGTTTAAAATAATGTTTGAGGTTCAAAAATGTTTACAGTGATTACAAAGTGTGTCAGAGGTTAAATTGGTGTCAGAGCTTAAAAGGGAGTTAAAGGTTAAACACGCCTCTAAATAGCTGTTTTAAATGGATTTCGAAAGTCGTTTAATGATCAGAGAACATCACAGCACAGAACGGCAGCATTTGGGCCGTCGTGCCTGGTCCGGCTCTTTGGAAGATATTTAATTCCACACCCAAGCTTTCTCCCCTTAATCTCGAAAATTACTCTTCTTAATTCATCTCCAATTGCTTGTGCAATTTACTATGGAATCTGATATAATCACCCTTTCAATAGTGCGTTCCGGATCTTAACAAACCTCTGCGGGGAAAAATATTATCCTCATTCCTCCTCTACATCTTCCAGCAATCTTTTTAAATCGGTGACCTCCGGTTCCCCACCCACTTGCCAGAGGAAACCGTTTCTCCCTCCTTGCAAACAACTGGGACCTGCACCGCTTCAGGATCTTATTTTTCTTTCCCAATGGTGGTGTAATATTCTGGGATGGTGGCAGAAACAGAGGGTTTACACGGTTCTAATAGATGAGGGAATCACCGGGGAAAAGTGGTTGGTTTTGTAACAAACCCCAGGTCCCGGTTCAGTAGAATAATAGTTGAGATCTTCGTTGCTCAAACCGGCCTTCTTTAAACATTTTGGAACTATTTGGATTAATTCCAGTTACTATGGGGATGATACACATAGAGCGATTATTTTGACTCTACCACCTCCTTCACTACTGCTGGAAGTAAATGCTTGAGGCGAGGACTGGAGTTTTGATAAATGGTTGGCGAGTATAGAAAGCTTGTATCAGCGAGCTGCAGTTATCCCAGTCATGGAAGTGAGACAGGGGTTACAGCGATTGAAGGCAGAAGGGCCTGAGTGGATAAATCCCAGGAGCGGTTGCATGAGGAGAATAGGACCAGTCGGTGCCTGGGTCCCGAACCGTCAGTTGAAAGAGGACAGGGATAGTCTGGCTTAAGAATTAGAGAAGTTAAAAGAAGAGTTGAAGAATCAGAAAAAAGAAGCAAGAATCACAGACGGTAATCTAGTTGGTGAGGTTGAGAGTAGATTCCACAAGTGAGGCGGAAAGGCAATACGGAGGCCGCGCCTCAACCACACAAGTCGTTCGTTTAGGACACTTACTTCAGGATAGGGGTGGCCGTCCCCTTATCATGGCATAGGCGGAAGGGCAGCGGGAAATATCTTCGATTGACACAGGGTCCACTGGCCAACTGAAGACTGACGTGGTCCTGGTTGAAAGGGCTCCCCTCCCCAGAGACAGTAACACATCACCCCAGAACCTCGAGGAGCAGTTAATGAGCAACTGATGCAAAAACAGTTAGAAAGGAAAGCAATGGGAGAAGCTTGCTCAGAAGCACTTACAGTTTCTGTGGGAATGGGCAGCCGTGGAAGCTAAAATGTGGGAGTTGTAGCATGAACTAAAGGGATGTGGAATGGGACTTGGTATGTTCAAAATGTTGAGAGAGGCTGTTACAGCTTTTCTGAAGGGTAAATTGAGAGAGGGTTGAGAATCTCGACTGAATTTTCAGCATTGCCATCACCCTTAATCTTTTCAGCCCTGGGAATGCAATTCCTGGATTGTCGCGGGAACAGTGTATTCTAGCTGGATGAGAAAATGAAATTCCTGGACTCAGATAGGAGCAGTGTACTTCCAGCATTCCTGGCAATGACATTCTCAGAGGGAGGCGGGAGCAGTGTAATCCAGGCATCCCTGGAATGAAAGTCTCAGATGTGGGGAGGAGCAGTGTGAACGAGGGTATGCTGGCATGAAATTCACAGACGGGGGGAGGAGCAGTTTAATCTAGGCATCACATGAATGAAAAACCTGGAATGAGGGGATACCAGTTTAATCTACGTGATCCTGGGAATGGAGTTCCATCATTGAGCTGGGAGCAATGTAATCTAGTCGGCCGTTGGAATCAGATTAATGAAATGAGGCGGGAGCAGTGAAATCTCGGCGTCCAGGAAGTGAAATATCTCGACTGAGACGGGAGCATTGTAATCTACTATGCACTGGAAATGAAATTGCTGAAGTGAGGGAGAACCACTGTAATCTAGGTGGCCCTGGGAATGGTATTCCTGGACTGAGGCGCGAGCAGCGAAAAATAGGCCGTCCTTGGAATGAAAGTCCAGAAATGAGGCGGGAGCAGTGTAAACAAGACCACCTTGAAATTACATTCCTATATTGAGGCGGGAGCAGTGTAACCTTGGCAGCCCTGGGAATTAAATACCTGGACTGAAGCAATGGTAGTGTAATATGTTCGGCCCTCGAATTGAATTTCCTGGACTGAGGTGTGAGCAGTGTAATCTAGCCTGCCGTGGGAATTATATTCCTGTTTTTAGAATGCAGCAGTGCAATCTGGTCTGCCGTGGGAAATACACTCCTGGACTGAGGAGGGAGCAGTGTAATCTTGGTGGCCCTGCAATTAAATTCCCGGATTGAGGCGGGAGAAGTGTAATCCAGGCGGACCTGGACTGAAAATCCTGATCAGAATTTGGAGCCGTTCATTCTAGGCCTCCCTGGAAGGAAATACTTGGAATGATGCCGAACCACTCTAATCGAGCCTGCAATGGGAATTAAATTGCTGTATTGAGGGTGGAGCAGTGTAATCTCGGTGGACCTGGGAATAAAATTCTTGGGTTTAGTTGGGCGCAGGGTAAATTAGGTGTACCTGGGTATGAAATTCCTGAGCTGAGGCGGGAGCAATGTAATCAATACGGCCCTGGGATTGAAATTTCTGGATTGAGATGGGAGCAGCGTAATCTAGGGGTCCCTAGCTTTGAAGTTCCTGAGCTGAGGGGGTAGCAGGGTAATCGAGCGGCCCTGGGAATGGAATTCGTGGACTGTGGCGGGAGGACTCGAATCTAGGCCTCCCTGGAAGGAAACACTTGTACTGAGGCGGGAGCAGTGCAATGTCGGCTTCGCTGGGAATGGAATTCCTGGACTGAGGTGGGAGCCCTGCAAACTTGGTAACCGTGGCAATGTAAATCTAGGATTGCGGTGGGAGGAATGTAATCTCGGCAGCCCAAGAAATGAAATTACTGAACTGAGGCGGGAGCAGTGTAATCTAGTTGGCCTGGGAATGCCTTTCCTGAACTGAGGCGTCAACAATCTAGGCTTAGCTGGTAATGAAATTCCTCGACTGAGGGAGGAGCAGTTAAATGTAGGTGGCCCTGGTGAAGAAATTCCTGAAATGAGGCGCGGCCATTGCAATCTTGCTGAACCTGGGAATTAAATTATTTGTCTAAGGCGGGAGCAGCGAAATGTATGTGGCCCTGTTAATAAAATATCTGAAATAAGAAGGGAGCTGTTTAAGGTGGGAGGCCCTGGGAATTAAATTACTGGATTGAGGCGGGAACAGTGCAATTTAGGCTGCCTGGTGATGAAATTCCTGGATTGAAGCAGCAGCAGCGTATTCGAGGAAGCCCTGGGAATGAAATTCCTGAACTCAGGGAGGAGCATTATAATGTAGGCCGCTCACGGATTTAAATTCTTGGATTGAAACAGAAGCAGTTTTATTCAGGTTGGCCGAGGGAATTATGTTCCCGGACACAGGTGGGATCAGTGTAATTAAGGCGGACCAAGGAGTGGAATTCCTGGACTAAGACAGGAACGGTGGAATCTGCAGGATATTCAGGTCTAGGCTGATAAGTAGCAAGTAACATTCGCGCCACACAAGTGCCAGGCAATGGCTATCACCAACAAGAGAGCGTCTAGCCACCGCAACTTGACATTCTACGGAATACCCATCGTCGAATCCCCCACAATCAACATCCTGGGGAATTCACAATTGACCAGAAACTTTACTGGACCAGCCACATAAATATCGTGGCTACAACAGCGGTCAGAGGCTGTGTATTCTGCGGGGACAGTCTCACCTCTTTACTCAAGAAATCCTTTCCACCATCTACAAGGCACACGTCATGTGTACGATGGAAAATTCCACATTTTCCTTGATGAATGCAGCTCCAACAACACTCAAAAAGCTCCACACCATCCAGGACAAAGCAGCCAGCTTGATTGGCACCCAATTCAACATCTTAAACATCCCTTCCCTCCACCACCGGCGCACTGTGACTGCAGTGTCTACCTTCAACAAGATGCACTTCACCAACTTGCCAAGCCTTCTTCGACAGCACCTCCCAAACCTTCGACCACTTCCACCGAGAAGGACAAGCGCAGTAGGCTCATTGGTGCACCATCACCTCCAAGTTCCCCTCCAAGTCTCGCAACATCCTTACTTGGAAAAATATCGCCGTTCCTTCGTCGCCGCTGGGTCAAAATCCTGGAACTTACTCTCTAAAATCATTGGGGGAGCAGGTTCAGCACACAGACTGCAGTAGTTCAATAAGGCTGCTCACCACCACCTTCTCCAGGGAATTTAGGGATGGGCAATAAATGCTGGCCTTGACAGCGACGGCCATATCCCATGAACAAATAAAACAAAATCTTAGTGAACCTGGGATTGAAATCGTGGATTGACGCGGGCGTAGTGTGATCTAAGCTTCCCTGGGACTGAAATTCTTGGATTGACGCGGCAGCAGTTTTACCCACTGGGCCGACGGAATGAAGTTCCCGGACAGAGACGAGAGAAATGCAAACTAGGTGGCCCAGATAATACAATTTCTGGACTCAGATAGTAACAGTGTAATATGGCATCCCTGGCAATGAAAATTCCGGATTGAGGCGGGGGAGTGGAAATCTAGCCGTCAGGGAATCTAATTCCAGGATTAAGGGACGATTAATGTAATCTATCCGGCCCTATGATTTGAATGAGACGGGAGTAGTGCAATCTGCGTGGACATGTGAATTAAATTCCTGGACTCTGGGAGGGACAGTGTAATTCAGGCGGACCTGCGAATTAAACATCTCTACAGAGGCATCAGTAGTTTAATCCTGGAGGCCCTGGGAATGAATTTCGTTAACTGAGGCTGGAGCAGTGTAAACTAGACTGCCCTGGGAACGAAATACCTGAACTGCGGTAAGAGCAGCAAATCTTGGTAGTTTGGGTATAAAATTCCTGGACTAAGGGAGGAGCTGTGTAATGCAGGAGGTCCTGGGAATGTCATTACTGGACTGAGGCGGCAGCAGTATAATCTAGGCGGCCCTAGGAATGATAATTATTGGACTGAGACGGCAGCAGATTAATGTAGGAGGCCCTGGGAATGGAATAAATGGATTGACGCCGGAGCAGTCAAATCTAGGCTGTCCTGGGAAATAAATTCATCTCTGTGGCGGGAGAAAAGCAATATAGGACGCAGCTGGAATGATATTACTGGATTGAGGCCGGAGCAGTGTAATCTAGACAGACCTGGGAATGGAATTCCCGGACTGAGGCGGGAGCAGTGCAATCTGGACGAGAGTCAGGCTTCGGTTGATAAGTGACACATTACATTTGCGCCACACATGTGCCAGGCAATGATTTTCACCAAAAAGAGAGAGTCTAACAAGCGCCCCTAGACAGTCAACAGCATTACCATTGCCGAATCCCCCACCATCAAAATTCAGGATGTCTCCATTGACCAGAAACACACCTGGAACAGCAACATAATTACTATGGCTGCAAGAACAGGTCAGAGGCTGGGTATTCTGCGGCGAATGACTCACCTCTTGACTCCCCAGAGCCTTTCGCCATCGACAAGGCACAAGTAAGGAGTGTGATGGAATACTCTGCACTTGCCTGGATGAGTGCAGCGCCAACAACACTCAATAAGCTCGAACCATTCACGACAAAGCAGCCTGCTTGATTGGCACCCTGTCCACCACCATAAACATTCACTTCCTCCACCACCGGCGTACCGTGGCTGCAGTGGGTACCATCTAAAAGATGCACTGCAGCAACTCGCCAAATCTTCTTCAACAGCACCTCTGTAACACACGACCTCTACCACCTAGAATGACTAGTGCAGCAGGCTCATGGAAACACCATCACATCCAAGTTCCTCGCAACACCATCCTGAATTGGAAATATATCGCCGTTCCTTCATTGTCGATGGGTCAAAATCCTGGAACTCCCTCCCTAATAGCACTGTGGGAGTACTTTCACGACACTAACTGCAGCGGTTCAATAAGGCGGCAAACCACGACATTCTCAAGGACAATTAGGTATGGGCAATAAATGCTGGCCTTGCCTGCGATGCCCAAATCCCAAGAACGAATAAAATAAATCTTATTGACCCTGGCATTAAAATTCCAGAATTGCGGAGGGAGCAATGATTTCTACGCTGTCCAGGGAATGAAATACCTGGATTGAGACCCGAGCAGTGTAATATAGTCAGCCCTATGGTTGAAAGACCTTGATTGAGGCTGGAACAGTGAAATCTAGGCAGTCCATGGAATTTCATTTCTGGATTCAGATGGGAACTGTTTAATCTGGGCGGCCTAGAAAATGAAATAACTGGACTGAGGCGGGAGCAGTGTAATGTAGGCTGCCCTGGGAATTGAATTCCTTGATTGACGAGGTATCTGTGTAATCTAGGCGGCCCAGAGAATTAAACTCCTGGATTGAGGCGGAAGCAATGTAATCTAGCTGGTCCAGAGAGTAAAATTCCTGAAATCAGATAGGAGTAGTGTAAAGTAGATCTCCCTGGCAATGAATTTCCCGGACTGAGGCGGGGCTGTATTAACTAGGTGGTGCAAGTGATTTAAAATCCTGGACTGAAGCGAAAGCATTGTAATCTAGGCAGCCCGAGGAATAACATTCTTGGCTGTCCTCGGAATGAAATTACTGAACTGAGGTGGGAGCAGTGTAATCTAACCGGCCTGGGAATGACATTCCTGGACTGAGGCAACAACAGTGTAGTCCCGATGGTTCAGGGAGTACATTTCCTGGACTGAAGCAGGCACAGTACAAACTCGTCAGCCCAGGGAACGTAATTCCTGGATTGAGGCCGGTACAGTGTCATGTGCGATTACAATCTTTCATTCACTGTGTTCTTCTCAAAGATCCCGCCGTTTAGGAACATTTATTGATGGTGACAATTTTTACCCTGATGATCTGGGTTTGAATAACTCAGATAACAAGTTTGGTGCAAGCCAGCCTTCATTCTTCTTTTATTCATCCTGGTTTCTGTCACTTTCACGTCTTTTGTTCTCAGGTTTTGTTCAATACAGAAAGATAAACACCATTCTCTTTGTTCTATCTCGGTATTTTATGGTCGGTTGAAATATTCCGCATTCACTAACTTTTAATTTAAAACTGTATGCAATATGGTTAGTAGATTGAGTTGCAATAACGTGTTGTGATGACAATGGGTCAATGAGTCTGTTTGTTCAATGACTGCAATTAATGCCATTTACAGTGAGACCTACAACGTCACTCAGGGATATTTCTCTGCAATAAATAAGGAGCTCCCTTCACTGTATCACCTCACACAGTCAGCGCGCTGCCTCCAGCACAAATACCACCAGCGACACAGAGAAGAGAAGACATGGTTGTGCCCCCTCTCCCGCCCCTTCCTCATGATTGGCTTGAAGATTTGCGGATAAAACACATATTTTATGAAATACGAAAGATTTACTATCCCATCCTCGCTGTTGTTGGTGTTCCGAGTAAGTATCAATGCCCAGTTGTGAGTTCCATATAGCATGTTACTCTGTAATACTATTCACAGTAGGATTTTATTTATAAATGATTTTCTGTGCTTTCATTTGCTGCATCGTCTAAATCGTATAAATGCAAGTCCATCTTTTTTTTATCATTGTTAATGCATGAGTTGTTGTACAAAAATACACGAACAGCCTCGCTACAGTTGGTGCTCCTGTAAAGACTGTACATCTAATAATTAATTCTGTAAATTATGTTTAACAGATTTACTGTTCTTGTAATGTACTCCCCCAATCCGTCAGTCCTCGCCGCTGTTGGTGCCCCTGGTAAGTCTCTGTAGCCAGCTTTTAATTCTGTAAATAATGCTTAACTGTATTTCTCTCCTTCTTCCCATATTCCTTGTCATTACCCATGCTTTCCGCGCCGCTGTCGGCTACTGATTCTGAAGTTGATACGGTGTTACCAAGATTGCAATATTCTATGTTCATTTCAAGCAAAGATATTGGACCCAGACACTTTATTTAACGAATTTATATCTGCTATCCACACTGAACATTAGTTACAAATGAGAAAAAATGTTTTCTTGGTCTAGGAGACTTTTCACCTAATGGCAAAGGTCATCGACCTGAAACGTTAACTCTGTTTCTCTCTCTCCACAGGTGCTGCCTCACTTGCTGAGTATTTACAACATTTTCTGCTTTCATTTCAGATTTCCAGTATCCGCAGTATTTTGCTTTTGTTTTCGATTAATTCTCGGTATGGTTACTTAAATAGAGTCACAGGGACAAATCCTGGCCGTTCATATACATATCTTTAAATGTGAGAAATATCCGCTAATCATTCAGTTACAGTCACTGTCTCCTTTTCCACCATCTCCAGTTCTGCATTAGTGGCACTGCTTCAGATGGTTGGAATAGGATTGCAAGGATAATTTACATTCTCATAAAATGTTCTTTATTCAGATTTCAATACAGTTATTTGCAATCTTTGTTTTGAATTTACAATTGAGACACATACCCGTCTGGCACAGTTCAGTGGATCTCTCAGTGAGACCCAGAGTGGTTCTCTATTGCCTCCTGCTGTACTTCAGGATAAACAATCCCAGCTGAGGTTAAGACAATCCTTTGATATTTTCTCGTCTAATGTTTTCTGCACAAAGTTGGAAACCAACATGTGAAAAGTACAAGGATAATTCTCTTTCATTTGTGTTCAGATACTTTACAAAAGCGTTCGGCAGCACTTTGCCTGTTGGATAATTCGTCTGAATTCGATTTTGATAAATACATTTACTGAGACATTTACTGTCAATGACAACTATTTATTATAATTCAGAGTCCATTCAATGCAATGTTATTTGGAAAATCTTCCTTTCAATGAGCTACAGTTTGTGTATTTCAAGAAAAATGCGGTAAACTCAATCTTCAAAGCACGTCTGACAGCCTAGTTGTCTTTATAACTGCAGTTCACTCGTATTTATCTTAACATTGTCATATTACATCTGTACTTTTAAATACAATTGCCTGTAATTATTGCACGTCAAGGTTATGTTTCTGCATATTGCTGTGGTATTAATTTACTGTGCTATATATAAAGGATATTCAAACCAAGATCAGGAACCCAAGCGGGATTTCCACATTCCTAACACAGGGCACAGAAGCGAACTGCAGCGCTCAAAATGCTGACTGATCCCGGGACACGGTGGTTTGTATGTGTATAATAACATAGGAACATAGGAAGCGGAATAAACCATTTAGCCCCTCAAGCCTGTTTCGCCATTTAATGAGATCATGGCTGATCTGCGACCTAACTCTATATACACGACTAAAGCTTCCTAGTCCTAGAATCCCCAACCAGGGGATATAGTGTCTGCCTATCTATCAATCTGGACATCTTAATGTCTTGAAAACTTCGATCACATCACCCCTTAAACTTCTAAATTGGAAAACATCACATTTGCCGACGTTAAAATCCATTTGCCACATTTTTGCCCATTCACTTAATCTATCAATATCACTTTGTAATTTCATGCTTTGATCTCTACTGCCTCCATTGCTGCGTAACTTTTTGTCATCAGCAAATTTGGATATATGACTTTCTCTGCCATCATCTACCTCGTTAATAAAAACTGTGAATAGTTGAGGCCCCATCTGGTCCTGGGAATGTGTCACACTTTAGAGTCATTATTTTATTTATTACTGTTTTTTTATTGACGCTAATTCTATTGAGTCCCTGTCTCTGATTCAATATTAGTATCCTTGGGATGTCCAGCATGCTTCTTCCTCTACTGTAAATACTGACACAAAGTCTGTTTTCAACCTGTCCGCCATTTCCTTATTATCAGTGACAATATCACCGCTTTCAGTTTTTCGGGGTTCAATATTACTCCGGACTTCCCTATTATCATAATGTAATTGTAAAAATTATTTGTGTTGATTTTGATATCCCTTACAAGTTTCTTTCATACTCCCTTTTGTAGCTCTTAATATCAGTTTTAAGACCTTTGCTGTTCTTTGTATCTTTCCCATTCGCCAGGATCTGTGCTCCATTTTGCATTTTTATAGGCTTTGGGGGGAAAATTCAGTTGGTTGCGCCTCCCGTTAGCACCTTAAGAGGGCGCTAATGGGGCGCAAAGCAGCTAGCGCCCGGGCGCAGCGATGTTTGCGCCGCTCGGGAACTTAACTAGACATTTTGTGGCGGCACTAAACTTTATCGCCGCGATCTCCTGCGCCGGCAGATCATGACGTCACTCGAGTGCGCAACGCCCCTGTATCGCCCCAGAGCGGATATTGAGTGGCGCCCCCTGCCTTACCGCCTGACGTTAGCAACGACAGGTTGAGGGGAGCGTTCTGCAGTCATGAAGGGAAAGGGGGAGCGCTATTTAAAGGTGACCGCTTCCTGCCTTTTATTGTTGGTGCCATTTTTGAACTATGCATTCTGAGAGAGAGAGGGAGAGACTTCTGGAGAGATTCAACGTTGTGTGAAGGAGTTTTGGGTAGTGAGCAGCACTTTGCAGGTTCATTTTGATTTGCCATTCCTTGCATCGATTTCGCAGAGACTGTGGGGGCTGCATTCTGAGTTCTTGGCCTGGTACTCTCCATTGTTCTTTCCAGCACATTTGCTGTGCAGGTCTCTCCAGGCCGAGATTCAAGGCTGCAATGAGCAGGATGTGGATTGAAAGCAAGATTAACCATTCCCTTTAAGAACTGGCCCGTGCCATTGTGTGTGTGTTCCATTGCTGACTGACATTATATGAGCTTCGCCAGCGCTCTGAGATAGCGCCTCGCTCCTCGGCCTGTGCGCCTTAAGACAGGTGTGAAGCGCCTGATTTAGCGCTGCAATCACCTCCAGGGGCGATAAAAGTCAAGTTTCCAGTCGTTGGCGATAATTAGATCCAGGCGCTAATTTTTGCGCACGGACGATATTTGCGCCCCAAACGGGGCGCGACTGAATTTTTCCCCCTTTGTCTTTTATGTCCATGCTGTCCCTTATCTCTTTAGTCGTACAGGGCTGTTTTTGACAAATAGACCTCTTGCCCCTCAGGGGTATAAACTGTTTCTGTATCAGCTGAAATTCTTTTCTGAACATCTCCACTGATTGTCTGTTGTTTTACCCATTAACAGGTTTGCCCAGTTTACTGTGGACAGTCTCTGCCTCATCCCGTTGAAGTCGGCCTTACCTAAACGTAGAATCTTAGTAGCAGTTTCGCGTTTCTCTACATTGAACTCGATCATGTTAGGATCACTATTAGAAAAATGTTCTACACCGTTAGGCTGTAAAGTAAATCTGGCTCATTACTCATTATTGATCTAACATGGCATGCCCGTTGTTCGGTATAGAACCTATTGTTACAGAACACTATCCTGGACACACTCAATAAATACACTACCTTTCTGAAATGTGCTAATCTGCTTTTCCCAATCTATTCCTGAGATGTTCTGGTCCTTTGTTTCCCTGGTACCTCAGCTGGTGCTTTTTATATGCTGGGCTAAAGATAGTTCAGTCATTTCATCTGCCAGTGAGTAAACATCTGTTACTTTCATGTATTTAATCTCATTTCATGTATTGATTACTTAATCTTACAATAAAGATTCACAGCTTCAAAGGTAATATAATTAGAGTATATCAATGAATGTCGGTAATTAACTGCTGATTTCACCCCGATTTCCATCAACCTGCTGATTTTGCTGCCAGCCTGATCTAAAACTTCCCTGTTTGTTTCACTTCCGCACAGTTAACTTAGTGACCATTGTGATCCTGTCTCGGGGAAAGTGCGGTCTCTCCACATGTGTCACTCGCTACCTGGTGGCCATGGCAGCGGCGGATCTTCTGGTCGTTATCATCGACCTGATATTGAGGCACATTCCGATGTCTTATAAGAAACTGCTTGGACCTGCATATTCTATCAACGTGTGTAATATCCACGCCGTCCTGCTTTATGCAGTCACAGACTGTTCTGACTGGTTCACTGTCACTTTCACCTTTGATCGCTTTGTGGCCATTTGTTGCCAGAAGCTGAAAACAAAATATTGCACCAAGAAAACGGCAGCTGTGGTTCTGGGAACAGTGACTGTGCTGAGCTGTTTAAAGAACATTTTCTGGTATTATATGTTGACAGATGCATATGCGGCATCGAACATTCCCTGGTTCTGTTATTTAACAATCGCTGTTCAGAATTCACCGCTGTGGGGAGCAATCGAGTTACTACATCACATTCTCACCCCGGGAGTCCCATTTGTTCGGATTCTGCTGCTCAATGCTGTCACCGTCAGACACATTTTAGTGGCCAGCAGAGCCCGCAGGAGACTCCGGGGTCCCAGCAGTGGGGAGAGTCCCAGAGACCCAGAGATGGTGAGCCGAAGGAAATCCATTATTTTACTGTCTGCTATTTCGTGCAATTTCATACTCTTATGGTCAGTGCTTATGGTGTATTCTATATATAACCGGGTGTGGCGATTGGTTGATTCTGTTGTATCTCTACCTATGTATCTTCCAGATTTGAGACAAAAGCTCCAGCTCCTGAGTTGCTGCACAAACACTTGCATTTATGCAGTGGCACAGAATAGATTTAGACAGCAGTTGATATATGTGGTGAAATATCCCTTTACTTTAACTTTAAAATTAATTAAAGGATGAGAAAAAATGAAGAAGTTCCTTGATCAGAACTTAACCCCGCCTCATATTCTGTCCGACCCAGTCTCACCCGGGGGGGCAGTGATATATGTTAGTTTTAGCACATTCACTGACACATTGTGTACATCACAACCCAGCGTCAGAGGCATCCATTGAACTGTAAAACACTCCCACTGACCTCAGAAATATTAACACACTGACAGTGATTACAGGTTTATATTAACACACTAACTGACATATTCTGACCGTACTGCTCTACTCCAAGCGCTGACACTAATCAACAAAATACTCCCCCAGAATCAGTGCTCATATTTACAATGAGAGGGACAAAAATGCCCTGCAAATATTAACCCAGTCCCTGTGCAAATATTAACTGCATCACAGAGCAACGTGCACACATGAAATACTTGAAGAGACATTAATTGTGCAATGAAATTCGACAACAAACCCACAATAAATATTAACGCAAGCATAGAGACACAATGTTCATAGTAACATACTTTCATCGGTTTATGTAGAAAAATCTCACTCACTCTCTCACCTGGCATGCCTCACATCACTCAATCACTCTATTCCTCTCTCTGTCTATAACTCACTCACTCTGTCTGCTGGTCTGCCCCATGTCTCTCCCTCACTCACTCTCTCACATGGCATGACTCACATCACTCTCTCTTCGCAATTGTACAATTTACTGCTGCCTCCAAATTCGACAATTTACTACAGCCCTCCCCAATTTTACCATTTACTGCCGCCTCCCAATTCCACAATGTACTGCTGCCCTCCCCAATTGTACCATTTACTGCCACCTTCCAATTCCACAATGTACTGCTGCCCTCCCCAATTGTACCATTTACTGCCGCCTCCCAATTCCACAAAGTACTGCTGCCCTCCCCAATTGTACAATTTACTGCCACCTTCCAATTCCACAATGTACTGCTGCCCTCCCCAATTGTACCATTTACTGCCACCTCCCAATTGCAAAATGTACTGCAGCCCTCTGTAGTTGTACCATTTCCTGCCGCCGCCCAATTTCACAATGTACTGCTGCCCTCCCCAATTGAAACATTTACTGCTGCCTCCGAATTCCCAATGTACCGCTGCCCTCCCCAATTGTACAATTTACTGCCGCCTCCCAATTCCACAATGTACTGCTGCCCTCCCCAATTGTACCATTTACTGCCGCCTCCCAATTCCACAATGAACTGCTGCCCTCCTCAATTGTACCATTTACTGCCGCCTCCCAATTCCACAATGTACTGCTGCCCTCTAAAGTTTTACTATTTACTGCTGACTCCCAATTCCACAATGTACTGCTGCCCTCTAACCTTTTACTATTTACTGCTGCCTCCCAATTCCACAATGTACTGCTGCCCTCCCCAATTGTACCATTTACTGCGGTCTCCCAATTCCGCAACGTACTGCTGAGTTCAGATCATGTCCAATTTAACATTTAATGTAACTTTATTCTCCTGTTTATTGCTTATCTTTTCCAATTTTACAATTAACTGTAACTTTATTCCCCTATGTCTTGCTTTTCATCTCCGAATCAATAATTAACTATAACTTTTCCCCCCTGTGTATTAGTTACCATGTTCAAATTGGCCAGGGAATAAACAGAGTTACAGAACAGGAGTGTAAATTGAGTGCAACTGCTATTTCACCTTCACATCAAATACGCCCACAGCAGGTACAGCACGCGTGAGATAGAGATTAAAGGTTCCTCTAAAATGTCCCATCAAAAATATCACAGTGCAGGTAGAGCACGCATTAGATACAGAGTAAAGGTCCCTCTACACTGTCCCATCAAACACTCCCAGTGCAGGTACAGCACGGGTTAGATACAGAGTAAAGCTTCCTCTGCACTATCGCAAGGAACAATCTCAGGGCATGTATAGCACGGGTTAGATACAGATTAAAACTTCCTCTGCACTATTCCAAGGAACACTCTCAGGGCATGTATAGCACGGGCTGGATAAAGATTAAAGCTCACTCTGCTCTCTCTTTTGAAACACTCCCAGTGCAGACACAGCACGGGTTAGACACAGAGTACAGCTCCGTCTACACAGTCCCACTAAACATTCCTAGGGCAGCTAAAGCACGGGTTAGATACAAAGAATAGCTCCCTCTGCCTCTTCCCAAAAAACACTCCCAGCGCAGGTACAGCACAGGTTACATATAGTGTACTTTTCCATCTACACTCTCCCATCAATCACTCCCAGGGCAGCTACAGCACGGGATAGATACAGAGTAAAGCTTCCTCTACACTGTCCCATCAAACACTCGCAGTGCAGCTACAGCACTGGTTAGATACAGTGTTAAGCTGCATCTGCATTGTCCCATCAAACACTCACAGGGCAGCATATTCACAGGTTAGATACAGCGTAAAGCTCCCTCTACACTGGCTCAACATTCACTCCCAGGGCGGGTACAGCATGTGTTCAATGCAGTGGACAGCTCACTTGACACTACCCAATGAATCACAACCAGATCAGGTGCAGCATGGGGTGAATACAGAATGAAGATCCCACTACCTGTAAGTGTCACTCACTCCCAGGTGAGGTATTGGCAAGGTGTACCTACGAGTAAAGCTCCACACAACTTTCCACATCAAAGTCCGAGCCTGACGGGAGATCTGGATCAGCTCCCAGCGTCTGGTTAGACTCTCACCTCGGCAAAATCGTGGACTAATGGAATTCTCCGTAAAGTTCCTCACCTTTCCAATCATTGATGAGACTTCCCATTTTATCCCGTCTCCGACACTGGGGTGTTTCGGTCCCACCAGATCTGCTCTGTGAAGCCAGCGACATTTCTCCAGTCCCAGTGAGTGTGGCGATGATTCGACTTCTCTCTCTGCACCTTCCTGAGATATTGCTCACCCCCAGACACTGTTATTAGAGAAATTATTCATTTTAATCCAGAATATGGACCTGGAATAAAATTGAGCTATTTTTGTCACTGTGATAATATTTAATTTGAACATATTTGTAATTATTGAATGTATTTGAAATCCTTACATACAAATTATTTTTTTCTTTTCTACCCTTTGCCCTGTTTATTGGGACTGACATCGCACTGATAGGCCGTAACCAGGGGCGGGGTCTTGTTACCAGGTGACATCACAGAGGAGCCGACAGCCAATCACACAGCAGCCAGGAACGATGTCAGAAAGTGGACGGAGCCCCGCCCACTCGAGATTTCACAGGGTCACATTGAACAGGCTCTGCTCCTGGCGTGTTGTCTCACTGGGCATGAACACAGGTTTTACAATAAGCCCCAAATCCGACCCCGCTCCCATGTTCTGAGACACCAGGCAGGGAGCACAGACTTCCAAAATAACCCCTCATGAATTCTCCCTGCAATCCTCCAAAGGTCAGGTCCCATTATTCAAAGTCTCCCTTCTTTTTATAACAGGCAGTGGGTCACCCTCCTGCTTTGGCAGTGAGAGGCAGTTTGAGGAATTGGTGTTGGGATGAGGCAGGGATATTGGAAGCTATTCTGTGTTCTGAAACCAGTCTATTCCCTGCAACAAGAAGGGCATCAGAGGCAATAAGTGAAGGGTTAATCAGGGGGATCAAGTGTTGTGACCATCGGAGCAATAATTGGAGGGGAACATCATGGGAGATAATGGATAAAGTTCCTGGTACAATATCCCCGCAAACAACGGAAGAATAGAGAAGCTATTACTAAAGATAAGAGAGTACGGTACTACCCGGTAAATAACAATGAACGAAGATGAGATAATGTCAGGTGCAGCACGCGTTATATGCAGAGTAAAACTCCCTCTCAACTGTTCCATCAAACCAAAACAACAACAACTTACATTTATATCGTGCCTTTAACGTAATAAAAAGTCCAAGGCGCTTCAGAGAAGTGTTATCAAAAATAAACAATTTACACCGAGCCGTGTAAGGAGATGTTAGGGCAGGTGAACTATAGCTTGCTCAAAGATGTAGGTTTTTCGAAGCGTCTTAAAGGTGTAAATAGAAATGGAGAAATTTAGGGAAGAATTCCAGAGCTTAGGACGTAGGCAGCTGAAGGCAAAACCGCCAATGATGGAGCCAATAAAAATCGGGGATGTTCAAAGGACCTGAATAGGCGGAGTGCAGAGCTCGAGGTGGATTATAGGGCTGGAGGAGATTGCAGAGATAAGGAGAGGTGAGGCCATGGAGGGATTTGAAAACAAGGATGTGAATTTTAAAATCGAGGCATTCCTTAACTGGGAGCCAATGTATGTCAGCAAGCACAGCGGAGATGGGTGAGTGGGACTTGGTGAGAGTTTGGACACGGGTGGCAGAGATTTGGATGCGCAGAACTAGGGAGGCCAGCCAGGAGTGTGTTGGAATAGTCAAGTCTAGAGGTGAGACAGGCATGGACGTGAGATTTCGCAGCAGGTAAGTTGAGGCAAGGGCAGAGACGGGCGATGTTACGAAGTTGGAAATGGCCAATCTTAGTGATAGAACGTATAGGAAGTAGGAACTCTGGTCCGCGAAAACCTGGTCTACTCCTCCATCACCCCCAACACCACTTCCGCTTCAACCGGCACCTTCACGTGCAAGCGCAGGAGATGCAACACATGCCCTTTTACTTCCTCCTTTCCCACTGTCCAGCTCCCCAAACACTCCTTCCAGGTGAAACAGCGATTTACTTGTACTTGTTGCAATTTAGTATACTGTATTCGCTGCTCACGATGCGGTCTCCTCTACATTGGGGAGACCAAACGCAGATTGGCCGACCGCTTTGCGGAACATCTCTGTTCAGTCCGTTGGGTGACCCCGAGCTTTCAGTCGCCTGTCATTTTAATTCTCCGCTTTACTCCAACTCAGACCTCACCGTCCTCGACCTCTTACACTGTTCCAATGAAGCTCAACATAAGCCCGAGGAACAGCACCTCATCTTTCGATTCGGCATTTTACAGCCTTCTGGACTCAACATCGAGTTCAACAATTTCAGGCCGTAACTTTTTTTCCATTGTTTTTCTCTCTCTCACATGGCAGCTGTCTTTGATTCTGCCATCGCCATTTACGCTTCATCTAGAGCTATCTTTTGTTTCTTAAGTTGTCCCATTACCATCTGCTTTTGCCTTGCACCATCATCCCTTTTGACTCTCAATCTCTCCTGCCTTCCATCCTATCACAGACCTTCCCTTTTGTTCTTTCCTACCCTCCTCCCTTCCCCTGCCCCTATAATTGCTTTAGAACCTGTTCCGTCTCCAGCTTTTTCCAGTTCAGACGAAGGGTCATCGACCTGAAATGTTAACTCTGTTTCTCTCTCCACTGACAGCATTTGCTGTTTTTATTTCAGATTTCCAGCCTCCGCAGTATTTTGCTTTTGAGGAAGTAGGAAGCTCAATTCGAAATCAAATATGACACCAAGGTTGCGAACAGAATTGGTTAGCCTTAGAGAGTTGCCGAGGAGCGAGATCGAATCAGTGTAATGGAAACAATGTTTATGGTGTGAACCGAAGACAATGGCTTCGGTCTTTCTGATATTAAATTGGAGAAAATTTCTACTCTTCCAGAGCTGGATGTCGGACAAGCAGTCTGATAGTATCGAGGTGGTGGAGGGTTCGAGCGAGGTGGTGACGGGGTAGAGCTGGGTATCATCAGCGTCCATGTGAAATCGCACGTTTGTGTTGTCGGATGATGTCACCGAGGGGCAGCATGTAGATGAGAAATAGGAGGGGGCCAAGGATCGATCCTTGTTGGACACCAGATGTGACCGTGCGGGATCGGGAAGATAAGCCATTGCAGATTATTCTATGGTTTTGGCTAGAAAGATAGGAACGAAACCAGGCGAGTGCAGTCCCATCCAGCTGGACGACGGTGAGAGGCCTTGGAGCAGAATTTTGTGGTCAACAGTGTCAATGACAGCAGACGAGAAGCGATAGATTACCTTTGTCGGAGACAATTAGGATGTCATTTGTGACCTTGGTAAGAACAGTTTCAGTACTGTGGCAGGGGTGGAAGCCTGATTGCATGGATTCAAAGAAGGAGTTCTGAGAAAGATGGGCATGGATTTGGAAGGCGACAACACGTTCAAGAATTTTGGAGAGGAAAGGGAGGTATGAGATGGGGCGATAGTTTGCAAGGACAGAGGGGTCAAGGGTTTGTATTTGATGCGAGGGATGATGACAACAGATTTTATGGAAAGGGCGACAATACCAGAGGAGGATTGAGAACAGTTAACAATATCCACTAACTTTGGAGCCAGGAAGGAAATTTGGCTTGTCAGCAATTTAGTAGGAATAGGGTCGCGAGAGCAGGAGGTCGGTCTCATTGACAAGATGAGCTCGGAGGGGGCATGACGGGGGACAGGACAGAAATTTGAGATATATGTAAATTTAGGATTAGGGCAGTGGGGAAAAGGAGATGTAGTAAGATCCCGTGCGATAGGGGAAGTGAAGGAATTAATAGCAGCAGCAGTTGAACTGATTTTGTCGATTTTTTTAACAAACAAGTCCATGAGCTCCTCACATTTATTGTTGGAGGTGAGGAGGGTGGAGGCAGGGGCAGGTGGTTTCAGAAGACGGTAAGTGGTGGAGAAGGGAAGCCTGTTGTTATTTTTGCCATCCTGGATGATCTTAGATTAGTGGACGGTTTTTGTGATGGAGAGCAGGACCCAATAGAGCTTTATACAATCTAATTAAATCTGATGATGGATGATTAGACCAGTTTTCCGCCAAAGACTTTCAAGTCTGCGTCCCTTGGACTTAAGGGAGCTGAGATGAGGGGAATAGCAGGGGGGATGACTCGGGTGAGAGAGTGTAATGATTGTAGTCAGGACAATGGCATAATGGGGGTGTAGGGAGTGTGATTTAATAAGTCAGTAGCTGTAGATATGTCGTGGAGAATAGTAGGCCAAAGGCGGGGTAGCTGGGAATTAGAAAGTGCAGTGGTAAGGGATTAAGGGAGAGTTTTTCCCGGGGAGGATACGAAAATAAATGGGTTTAGGAGGAGGAAGGGGAATATGGGTAGAGCGTGATATAGAAAATAACTTACAGGATTAATCTCTTCCATATGAGTAATGTGTCAGTATTAGGCAATGATTCTGTAAGCTGGAATTTTAATTGGCACTGCTGGAGATAAAATATCGTCAAGATAAATCCCTCCCTTATCCGTAATAGAAACCGACACAGAGTCATTGAGCTGGAGAGCGAGTTGGAGACACTCCAACGCATAAGGGTGGGGGCGGAATTCTGGACAGTTTTATCCACAATACAGTCACACCCCAGAAGAAAGCACAGGTTCAGGAAAGGAAAGATGTGCCTGTTCGGGAGGCGGATTGCGGGGATTTAGGAGAGGTTGAGCTCGTGTCCAACAGGTACGATGCACTCGCTACCTGCGAGGACAAGCGGAAATACTGCAGGGAGGACAGCCAAAATGTAGACCAAGGCACCGTGGCTCAGAAGGCTGACCAAGTGGGTGGGGGTGGAGAGCAGATAGAAATGTGCTAGTGATATGGGATTCTATAATTAGGGGTTAGATAGCGTCCTTTGCAACTAAGAATGAGAAGCCAGAAGGGTGTGTTGCCATGGTAAGCGATATCTCGCTGTTGTTGTGAAACTTGGAAAGGGAGGGGGTAACTCCAGTTGTCGTGTTCCATGTTGGAACAAACGATATAGGTAGGAAAAGGGAGGCGGTCGTTCTGAAAGAGTATGAGGATATAGGATCTAAATTACAAAGCAGGACCTCGAAGGGAATAATCTCTTGGATTATAGGGCGAGCCATGTGCAAATTGGCATAGTAGCCGATATATAAGGAGAATTAACACGTGGCTAAAGGGCTGGTGTGGGAAAGAGGAGTTCCTTTTCATGGGACATTCGCTCCAGTTCTGGGACAGCATGTAGCTGTACCGATGGGTGGGTTCGACCTGAACCCGGCTGGGACCCGTGTCCTAGCATAAACGGTTAAAAGGGAGTTGGCAAAGGCTTTAAACTAGTAAGATGGGCGGAGGGATCTACAAGAAATGTAACCAGCCTACATATTAAAAACGCAGGAAAAGAGAGCATGGGAAAGAATAAAGTAAGGGAGGACATTCATGGCAAGGGAATAAATAGAGTTATCGAATAGGAAGCAAAAAAATAGTTAAGCATAAAGTGAGAGGAAATCCTATTAAAAATGAGTTAAACTCTCTGTGCAGCAATGCATACAGTGTTCGTAATAAAACAGGGGAGCTGGAGGCAATCATAAATTGCAAGAAAACAGACAAAGTAGCGATTACTGAGACATGGATCAAGAAAAATCAGGACTGGAAATTAATCATTGCAGGGCATAACATATTTGGAAAATGTAGGGAGGGAAAAAGAGGAGGTGGAGTAGCTGTACTTATTTGGGATAACATAATGGCACTAGAAAAAAGTGACACAAATATGAACAAGACAAAAGTCGAATCCACATGGATTAGCTAAAATATTAAAAAGGACCAATCACATTAATAGGCGCAGTCTATAGACCAACTAATAGTGGAAGGGAGGTGGAGGGATAAATAGTCAGACAAATTAGGGAACTTATAAAAAAAACATAGAATAATAATCTTGGTGGATTTCAATTCCCCCGATATTATTTGGAGAGAAGAGGTAGGTAAGGGAATAAGGGAGTGGTGAGCCTACAATCTGTACAGGACTCCTTTCCAGCCCAGTTCTTTAAATGCCCAACAAGGGAGGATTAGACATTGGATCTAGTAATGAGGAATGAACCAGAGCAGATAAGAGAAGTAAAAGTACAGGAACATATAGGCAATAGTGACAATAACATAAGACGGTTTAAGATGATAATTGAGAAGGAAATAAGTATGACGAAAATCAAGTTAATAGATTGGAGAAAAGTTGATTTTGAGGGGCTGAGAATAGAACTTGGCAAAAAAATGAGCAACAATATTGGCAAACAACAATGTAGAACACCAATGGGAAACATTTAAAACAGTGTTCAACAGAATGCAGGAAAAAATATATTTCGCGAAAAGGAAAAGAACAAACTAAACGATAATGAGATTCCATGGATGAATAAAGCCATAAGGAACGATTGAGGGTAAGGAAGGAGGTATATATTAAGTACATAGACAGCAGGGGAGTGCATGATAAAGGAGAATACAAAACGATTAGGAGAGAAGTCAAAAAAACAATTAGGGGGATAAAGAGGAACTATGAAATTAAATTATCAAGGTACACAAAACAAAATAGTAAAATAATTTATAGGCACATCCATAGAAGAGGACGGCTCGGATGAGATTAGGGCCATGAAGGGATAGACAGGATAATACCACAGGTATCGATAGAGAGGTGGGAGAAATATTAAATCATTATTTGGCTTCAGGATTTACCAGGGAGATAGAACAGGTGGACATGACATTGGATAATCAGATTGGTAATGAGATAAGTGAAATTAAAATAAAAAGGGGATTTATTAAATAAACTAATCAAACGCAAAGAGGATAAAAACCAAGTTCCGGAAGGATCGCATCCATACATTAAAAAAAAACTCTCAGGAACAGATAACAGAGGCATTACTACGCATATTCAATAATTCGTTACAAAATGGTATGGTGCCAGAGGACTGGCGGATAGCTAACGTCATACCGATATTTAAGAAGCGGGACAGAACATGTCCAGGGAATTATAGACCAGTCAGCTTATCCTCAGTGGTCGGTAAAGTAATGGAATCCCTACTAAAGGAGAAAACAGAAGTATCTAGAAAACAAAACAATAAAAATGAATTGTCAGCATGGATTTCAAAAGGGAAAGTCTTACTAGAGCAATCTTATTGAATTTTTTGAAGAGGTAACAGAGAGAGCAGATATTAGTAATGCAGTCAATGTAATATAAATGGATTTTCAAAAGGCATTCGATAAGTTACCCCATAACAGACTTCATAACTGGCTTCAGGGCAGAAAGCAGAGAGTAGGAGTAAAGGGTAGTTATTTATCGGGGCAGAAGGTGGGTATTGGTGTTCCACAAGGATCATAAGACCAGAAGAATATAAGAAATAGGCCATTCGGCCCTTCCAGCCTGATCCGCCATTCAATGAGATCATGGCTGATACTCTGCCTCAACTCCATTCACCGGCCCTATCGCCATATCCCTTGATGCCCTTAATAGTCAGAAATCTATCGACTTCTGTTTTGAATATACATAATGACTGAGCCTGCACAGCCATCTGGGGTAGAGAATTCCAAAGATTTTCCACCCTCTGTCTGAAGAAATTTCTCTCATCTCAGTCCTGAATGGCCTACCCTTTATCCTGAGGCTGTGGACCCTGATTCTAGACTGCCAAGCCAAGGGAAACATTCTCCCAGCATCCATCCTGTAGGACTAAAAATTTATTATACGGTTTTAAGCAGAAATGTAAAATTAAAGAATGTGCCGAAAGAGGTAAATTCGTAAATAGAGCATGGTTTCGCTGACAGTGCGATGAGTAATGTCTGTGGTCAACATTGAGGCCCACCAAGGAGGTCACCAAGGAATAATAGTACAACGATTACACAATCACCGCATGACCGGCTAGTCCGAATGGACAGATGTGAGGCAAACCGCTATGCTTGTAGTTTCGGTAGGGAAGTAACATTTGAACCTAACGTACATATTATAATTAGAAATCTGTTGCTAAGGCTATGTGATTGGTTGACTAATGTATAAAAGGAATCTCATACAACTGTAATTTCGAGAAGAAGCAAGTCACTAGATGGCTCTTCTCCCAGAGATCTCTGAATATTAATAAACTGTTTGCTTGTACCTATCAACACAGACTCGAGTGAAGTAATTTCTCCACAACAAATGGCGTAGTCGGTAGGATACATCGGAGCTGAAAGACCGCCTGTACCAGTGAACAGGGCGAGTAGTCAAATCTTTGACCACCCAGAAATTGGGTCACTCGGCAGGGCGGTGTGAAGGCGACGCAGTATCCAACGATTCTGGTGTCTGTGACGGGTAGGAAACATTTTTAAAACCTAGGTAGCGCATAAGGTGTTTGCAATATTGAAATAATAAGGTTAACCAAACGTATTAATAGTAGTTAAGATATTTGAAGCCTGATGTGTTATTTCGGACTGTAAATGTCTCGAGGACCCATGCTGAGCCGAAATTAAGAGTGCGATTGGGCCCCACGTGACGGCCAGAGTTAGTTGGGAATCAGTTGCAGAAAAAGAATCTGTAAGACCTCTCTGATGTGTTGCTTGCGGGATCTGTTGGATTGTATGACGGTTGCTTCGTTGAAATCTTCCAAAGCAGTTTGATTTGATTTGCTTAAATGCGAACAACTAATTTTTCTCCAGTTATATTCAATGTTTTTACAGTATTTTGGAAAGGCATCTGAAGAAAGGACAATAAGAAATATGATGTAATTTATGGTTTTCTACAAGCATGTACTAGTTTGTTTTGTTTTATCTGTTCTGTTCGTGTTCAGTTAAAGTGTGAAAACGCAACTGTCTTTTCCGATCAGGAGAGGTTTTTTTTTATAATTTACGTGAAATGACGCAATTGCGTGCGTCTGACAATGGTTCGCTCCGCCTTCTTGACAAAAAACCCTGCAAAGGAGTTAAACCTTTCCACTGATAGCTGTTTAAGTTATAAGAAATGAAATTGAACATTGACAAAACCTGTCAGTTCAACAGTACTGCTGTTTGGATTTCGGGATAATTTTGAAATGGCAAAATGAACTCAGGCACTATATATTGCGTTACTTTTGGGAAAATAAAAGGTCCTCTAAAATAATGATAAATAAAAAGTGTTAATAACTTGGACCAAGTGAGAATGTTTGATCTATGTTTTCAATCTTAAATGTTGTACTGGACAGTAAAGTTCCTCCAGGGCTCATGAATGAGATATGAATGGTAATTAATAGGATGTGTAAAATGGAGAAAGGAAGTGATTGAGGGTGAGATAAAAACAGGAAAATTACACCACCAATTGAAAATTTTCTAAACTTTCTAGTGAAAGTCAGGAAAGCGCAGCTAAGAATAGTAAATTGATAGCTTTCTCTTGGAGACATTTGTGTCCCTGCTTATAATGAACTTTTTAAGAAAACTGAATTTGATAGCCTGGCCACTATCAAAGACATCGGGACCATGCAGAGGAAGATGAACAAAGACCTCCAGACAATCTTTTGATAAGGTACCTGAAGGCCCGAGAAAGGCACATGTGGCATGATATGGAGATACCGATATGAGTGTGCAAATGTGATTTGTTACATGTGAGGCAGTTGCCATTCGGGAATGTATGGTGAATCTGCACTGAAGAACGTGTCTCAGACATGCTCAGTTACTTGACAACATCAAAACATGAGGTGGTTGATGTGGTTCAGGAGAGCGAGACAACCTTTAAAGCATTGACATATACTCCATCGTGAAACTACCTAATTAATGAAACAATCAGAATAGAGTTAAACACACTGGTACCTGTTAGAGGGATTTAAATTGAAGTTGAAGTAGAGCGTTACATGGAATCTTGATTGGGACAATTGAGGGCTAAGGAGAATTCATGTTTAGTAAGAATTATCCACAAGATGGATATGAGTAAAAGAGAGATCTGGAGAATCTTTAAGTTCATGATTTGTTGACTAGATGTTAAACTGTAATGTCGCTTGGAATGATTGTAAGACTGAATTTAACTGTGACTGTAATAATTGTGTTTTGTAGGTAACAGAGCGTGAGGAAAACCAGTACGAATCCAGTATGTGGTGATTTTGGTGGTGCCTCCTGTGTCACCACTACCACAATTAACATGCTTTATTGGTCTAACAGGACCTGTCCCATCAGCCAACACATTTTTAAGTATGATCTACACAATTATGTGGCACAATTCGGATACTACATTCCACTGTTGTCTAAGGGTACCAGTGAGCTCATGATGCGACTGAACTCCTCCCTAAAGCATTTTTATGTTTTGGAGGAAGACAAATCGAGAATAGATATTGAAATTGACAGCATAGAGGACAACTCACACTGGTGGGATATTGGGCTTAATATATCAGCACACCCTTAGATTTGTATTATTTCACACGCTCTGGAAGTTCTACAACTTGTAATGGTAGTGTATTTGATATATGTAACGTGTGGAGTAAGACTTTGATACATAAGCCAATTGGGTACTCATGCCTATGTCTAAGCAGCACCAACAAATGAATTGAGCACACCGAAAGAGAAGATCCAAAGCAATGTAGAGGAGACGCCAGGCGGGGTAACATCAGAAAACATAGAAGAAACAGAGGATAACCCAGGCGGGGCAGAATTGTAACACCGGAATAATGAATTGAATTTCAGTAAGGGGTTAGAGGTTGCTCCTTATCCTCCAAGGAATGGACTGTTGGAAGGGAGAAATCTTCACGACTCCCTACTAACTATCGCCAAAGTTGAGAGAGCAATAAGAACTAGCTAGATTAGTCAAGAGCCGATTGTGAGAAGTCAATAAGGATATTTCCTTCTCAATGAAGGGAATTGTAAGAAATAGCTGTTAGATTCAAAGATGGGTTTTAATTCTTAGAACAGTGACTGACAACATGCAGCCAGGAACGGATAGTAGATATGCATTTGGGGTAGTGCATGATTACATGACAGCTTGGGGGACACGAGGATTTGTCACAACAGGAGGAGATCATATTAAACATCAACAACGAATAGAAGCCCTTTTGAAAGCCGCAAAGGCTCCCACACGAGCGGCAGTAGTAAAGATAAAAGCCCATCAGAAGATAGAGAACCCTCAACAGGATGGAAACCGAGCAGCAGATCTAGCAGCACAACAAGCATTAAAACAAGAAAGAATTATAGGAAACGTAAGCAGTGCACAGGTGGAAGAAATAGATATTAGGAAATTACACAAAGAGACCCAAGAAGGGGAGAAACAGGAATGGTACCGCACAGGAGGTAGACCAGACAAGGAAGCTATATGGCGGAAAAATGGGAAGGTGATAGCCCCCGCATGTAACAGGCAGATGCTCTTAGAACTACACCATGGAGACGCCCATACAGGAAGAGGGCCGATGATTGACCTAAGAAGTAAATAAATTTAAACAACCTCCGGCATCCACCCTTTGGGGCTGGGCAACTGGATGGTTGGGATCACTCGGGACATCAGAAGTACAAGGATTGAATTTGTTCTTTGTTATAATATTAATGATGTATGGTCTGGTCCTATTGTTAAAATGTTGTTGCGCTCAAATGTCACGGCCTGCTGTAAGTGTCATGATGGTTAATCAAGTGACACCCAGATAGAGAGATGTATGGATATGAGTCCCTATACAAGAATGTCACAGTCTGACTGATGGACTGTGAGCTCCTGGAATGTAAACATATCTACTTACATTACCAGAAATCCGTATGTTGCTGGTTCCCTGGCACAAAGGAGTTTTGATCAGGGACCAACAGGAGGAATTGTAGGAGTAAAAAATTATTATAGGGTTTTAAACAGAAATGTAAAATTAAAGAATGTGCCGTAAGAGGTAAATTCGTAAATAGAGAATGGTTTCGCTGACAGTGCGATGAGTAATGTCTGTGGACAACATTCAGGCCCACCAAGGAGGCCACCAAGACAATAATAGTACAACGATTACACAATCCTGGCATGACCGGCTAGTCCGAATGGACAGATGTGAGGCAAACCGCTATGCTTGTAGTGTCGGTAGTGAAGTAACATTTGAACCTAACGTAAATATTATAATTAGAAATCTGTTGCTAAGGCTATGTGATTGGATGAATAATGTATAAAAGGACTCTCATACCACTGTAATTTCGAGAAGAAGCAAGTCACTAGATGGCTCTTCTCCCAGAGATCTCTGAATATTAATAAACTGCTGCTTGTACCTATCAACACTGACTGGAGTGAAGTAATTTCTCCACAACAATCCTATCAAGCCCTGTAATAATTTCGAATGCTTCAATGAGATCCCCTCTCATTGTTCTGATTTCAAGAGAATACAGGCCGAATTTAATCAATCTCTTCTCAGACGACAATCCCGTCATCCCTGGAAACAATCTCGAGAACCTTTGTTGCAATCCTCTATGGCAAGTATATCCTTCCTTAGGTAAGGTGACCAAAATTGTATACAGTGCTCACGCTGTGGTCTCACCAAGGCCCGATATAATTGGATTAAGGCTTCTTTACTCCTACACTCAAATACTCTTGCAATGAAGGAGAGCATACCATTTGCCTTCCTAATGGCTTGCTGCACCTGCTCATTCACTTTCAGTGACTCATGAACAAGGACACACAGCACCCTTTGAGCATCTGCATTTCCCAATCTTTCACCATTTCGGAAATATACTGACTTTCTGTGTTTTCTACCAAAGTGGATAACTTCACAGTTATCCACGTTATATTCCATCTGCCATGATCTCCCACACTGACTGAGCCTGTCGAGATCCCCTTGTAGCCTCTTCACATCCTGTTCTCAACTGACACTACCACCTAGCTTGTTTCAGCAGCAAATTTGGAAATATTACATTTAGTCCCCTCATCCAAATCATTGATATAGATTGTGAATAGCTGGGGCCCAAGCACCGATCCTTGCGGTACCCCACTCGTCACAGCCTGCCGTCCTAAAAAAGGCCCGTTTATCCCTACACTTTGTTTTCTGTCTGTTAACCAATTTTCAATCCATGCTAGAATATTACCCCCAATTCCATGTGCCCGAATTTTGTTCACCAAACGCTTGTGTGGGACCTTATCGAAGGCCTTCTGAATATCCAAATACACCACATCTACCGGTTCCCCTTTGTCTATTCCAGTAGATACACCCTCAAAGAAATCCAATAGGTTTGTTAAACAGGATTCCCCTTTCATAAATCCATGTTGACTCTGCCCAATCTTACTATTAGATTCTCATTGCCCAGGTATTGCATTGTTTATAATAGATTCCAGCATTTTCCGAACTACTGATAAAAAGCTAACAGGTCTGTAGTTCCCCGTTTTCTCTCTCGCTCCTTTCTTAAATAGTGGGGTTACATTTGCTATCCTCCAAACAGTAGAAAGCGTTCCAGACTCTAATGAATTTTGGAAGACTACAACAAATGTGTCCACTATCCCACTGGCCACCTCTTTCAAAAACCCTAGGATGCAGGTCATCAGTCATTGGGATTTATCGACTTTTAGTCTCATTAATTTGGCTAATATTTTTTTTAACTAATATAAATTTTTTTAAGTTCCTCATTCTCGCCACACCCTTGGATTTCTCGTATTTCTGCGAGGTTTTATGTGTCTTCCTCCGTGAAGACAGAAACAAAGTTTTTATTTATTTTCTCAGCCATTTCCTCATTCCCCATTTTAAATTCTCCAATCTCTTACTGTAAAGGACCTACACTTACCTTCGCCAGTCTTTTGATTTTCACATACCTATAGACGCTTTTACAATCCGTTTTTATATTTTACGCTAGTTTGTGCTCATATTCCATTTTCCCTTTCTTTATCAATTTCTTGGTCCACCTTTGCTGATTTCTAAAAAGATCCCAATCCTCAGGCTGACCTCTTTTTTTGGCAACTTTATAAGCTTCCTCCTTTGACTTAATACTATCTCTAATTTCTTTTGTTAGCCATGTTTGGATCACTTTTCCTTTTGGGTTTTTATGCCCTAGAGGAATATATGTGTGTTGCAAATTGTGCATTATTTCCTTGAATGTTAGCCATTGTATGTCCACAGCATACCTTTTAGTGTAGTCTCCCAATCTACCATGGCCAACTTATCCCTCATACCTTTGTAGTTTCCTTTATTTAGATTGAAGACCTTAGTTTCAGATTGGACTACATCACTCTCAAACTTAATGTAAAATTCTATCGTATTATGGTCCTTGTATCTAAATGCCCCTTTACCACAAGATAATTGAGTAGCCCTTTCTAATCAGTGCTGGGACCATTGTTGTTCACAATTTATATTACAATTTAGACTTCGGATCAAAAACTCAATTTCTAAATTTTGCGGATGATAGAACATTGGGGTGATAGTCAACACTGAGAAGGACAGCAACAAATTAGAGGATGATATTAAGCAACTTGCAGAAGGGGCATATAATTGACTACTGAATTTCAACACAGATAAATGAGAGGTATTACATTTCGGTAGGAAGATTAGGGAGGTCAATTAACACTTCGAGATTGCAAGTCCTGGTGATGGAGTGGTACAAAGGGATCTCACAGTACAAATACACAAATCACTAAAAGTTGCGACACAGGTTAGCAATCGCTCTTCCCCAATCCCCCAATTACTGGTGCCTTCCCAAATCCCCCATTTACTGGTGCCTTTCCCAATCCCCGATTTACTGGTGCCTTCCCAAATCCCCATTTACTGGGGCATTCCCCAATCAACCAAATACTGGTGCCTTCCCTAATACCCCATTTACTTGTGACTTTTCCAATTTCAATGTGCTGGTACCTTCCCCAATTCCCCATTTGTTGGTGCCCTTCCCCAATAACTCATTTACTGGTGCCCTTCCCCAATCCCCCATTTACTGGTGCATTCCCCAATCACCATTTACTGGATCCCTTTCCCAATCCCCCATTTCCTGGTGCCTTCACACAATCCCCCATTTTCTGGTGCCCATCCCCAATCCCCCATTTCCTGTTGCCATTCCCCAATCCCCCATTTACTGCTTACTTCCCCAATCCCACATTGACTGGTGCCTTCCCACTTCCCCATTTGCTGGTGCCCTTCCCCAATCCACCATTTACTGTTGCCATTACCCAATCACCCATTACTGGTGCCTTCACAAATCCCCCATTTACTGGTGCCTTTCCCAATCCCCCATTTACTGGTGCCTTCCCCAATCCCACATTTACTGCTGCCTTTCCCAATCCCCCATTTACTGCTGCCTTTCGCAATCCCCCAATTACTGGCGCCCTTCCCCAAACCCCCATTTACTTTGGCGTTCCCCAATCAATCAATTACTGGTGCCTTCCCTAATCCCCCATTTACTGGTGACTTCCCCAATTCCCATGTACTGGTCCCTTCCCTAATTCCCCATTTGTTGGTGCCCTTCCCCAATACTCATTTACTGTTGCCCTTCCCCAATCCCCCAGTTACTGGTGCCCTTCCCCAATCCCCCATTTTGTGCTGCCTTCCCCAATCCTGATTTACTGGTGCCCTCCTCAGTCCCCCATTTGCTGGTGCCTTCCCCAATCCCCCATTTACTGTTGCCTCGCCCAGTCCCCCATTTACTGGTGCCTTCCCCAATCTCCCATTTACTGGTGCCCTACACCAATCGCACATTTATTGTTGCCATTCGAGAATCCCCCATTTACTGGTGCCCTTCTCCAATCCCACATTTTTGGTGCCCTTCCCCAATCCCCCATTTACTGGTGCCGTTCCCCAATCCCCCATTTGCTGGTGCCTTCCCCAATCCCCATTTACTGCTGCACTCTCCAATGCCCCATTTTTTGGTGCCCTTCCCACAATCCCCCATTTACTGGTACCTTCCCCAATCCCCCAGTTACTGGTGCCCTTCCCCAATCCCCCATTATGTGCGGCCTTCCCCAATCCCCATTTACTGGTGCCCTCCCCAGTCCCCCATTTATTGGTGCCCTCCCCAGTCCCCCATTTACTGGTGCCCTCCCCAGTCCCCCATTTACTGGTGCCCTTCCCCAATCCCCCATTTATTGGTACCTTCCCCAATCCCCCATTTACTGGTGCCCTACACCAATCCCCCTTTTACTGTCACCTTCCACAACCCCCCATTTATTGGTGCACTTTACCTATCCCCCATTTACTGGTGCCTTCCTCATTTCCCCATTTACTTGTGCCATCTCCAATCTCCCATTTACTGGTACCTTCCCCAATCACCCATTTACTGGTACCTTCCCCAATCAACCAATTACTGGTGCCTTCCTCAATCCCCATTTACTGTAGCCCTTCCCCAATCCCCCATTTACTGGTGCCTGCCCCAATCCCCCATTTACTGGTGCCTTCCTCAATCCCCATT